>JAQZBX010005080.1:13689-25855 GCA_029593785.1 Cabassous unicinctus | reverse complement strand
AATTCATAATTACATCAAACTGCCCAACAGCTACAGGGGGTCATCAGCATTATGGATGGTATTCAAATCATGAGAGAGTTGAGATCATCAAAGGTATACCATCTTCATTCTTGACCTCTGTTTTTTCACTTGTTTGTTTGTTTGACCACTTATATTTTTTTCCAGGAAACTCTTCCCCAAAGCTTCAAAGATACCATCCTATTCTCCTTCTGCTACTTTGGTGATAGATCCTTTCTGGCTGCTTTCTTCCATTAGTTTCTTTTACCTTAGCCACTCATGGTAGACCTAGTTCCCCCCACCCCCCATAATTTCAGCAATCTCTTATTCACTGTTATCTCCACATTCACCTTCAACTTCACCCATGAACTCCTGAACTATATTTTCCAGCTGTTCACAAAACTCCAACTGGACCTTTCACAGCTAGCCAAGTGGAACAGGTCATTATTTCTACCCTCTTTCCCACACCTCAAAGCAACTCTCCTCCCCTGCTGCCTAGCTATGTAAATAGGATCCTCATGCACCCAAACTCAGTCTTCAAGTCAATTCTTCCCCCTCTTTCCTTCTACTTGCTCCTATATATCTTGCCATTTCTACTTCTGAAAGTCTTGAATTTGATTCCTCATTTCTTTTTCACTGCCACAACCCTCGCTCCAGCCTTCATTATCAGTTGCCTGGACAATTACAATAGCTTCTTAATTGGCCTGCCTGTCTCCAGGTTACTTTCTAAAACACAAGTCTGATCATGCCACTCTTTCACTCAAAGACCTCAAAGGCCTTACGTAGTCAAGTCCAAGCCCTCACCGTGGTGTTCAATACCTTTATATAATCTGGCCCCAAGCTACTTTTCTAGCCTCATCGCTCACCAGCCCATGCTCCCAAAGCACTCCATGCATATCTCTACATTGCATTAGATTTATTTAAGTATTTTTCTCTATTCCCAACTTGTAAATTCCATGGTGTCAGGACCAGACTTTATTAATCTTGTATCTGAAAAACCAAGCAGAGTGTCTAGTGAATGAGCCCAGTGAGTATCCTTTGAATAATAGGCCGTCAGCACTTCCAGAGGCAGGATCTCTCCTAATGATATGAACCTTATGCCTAGCTCAGTGACCAACACACAGAATACGCTCAGTAAATGTTTGGGGGAATTGGTGAGTTTCTTTGGAATGTAAACCTTATGAGGGCAGGGACTTTATTTTATTCACCTCAGTATCCCTCCTCTTATATTAATAGGCACTGAGTAATTATTTAGTGAATGAGGGCATGAATTAATAAATAGATAATGAATGAATGAAACCATTTCTTTGTTGCTACATTCTGGATGAATAAAGAATTCATTACAACTTTCTGACCCTCTGTCTTACAGCTTTTACCCACCCAAGTTGTGGCAGTTTGATATTATTTATGGATCCCCCCAAAAAGAGAAAAACTATGTCTGTAAACTTGTTTGTTTTTTTGGGTGTGATACCATTTGGTTGTATTAAATTCAAAAGTTTTAAATTTACTTGATAAAAGATTAGGGCTTTGATTTGACCAAGTCAGCAGGGTGTGACTCAGGGTTGAGTCCCCTCCCCCTTGGTGGGCTGATATAAATGGACACTTACTCAAGACACACGGAAGAAGAGAGAGAGCTCCATAGACACGGCAGAGGAGAGAACTTTGATCCTGCAGCCCCAGGAAGAGAGATGAGCCATTCATCTGATAATCTGCAGTGCTGAGAAAGCCCAGAAAGAAACAAACCCTATGCCAGCCTGGAGCTGAGAGAGAGGAATGTGAACCCTCACAGAGATTGGCAACCATCTTGCTTCAATATGTGGCAACTGACTTTGGTGTGAAATCAACATTGAGTTGGACACTGTAGGGCCTTGTAACTGTAAGCTTTTGCCCCAAATAAATACCCTTTATAAAAGCCAACAGATTTCTGGTACTTTGCATCAGCATCCTTCTGGCTGACTAATATCAAGGCTTTGTTTCTAATAGTATGAAGGTATGCGATCTACAAAAGGGTGTCACAGCTGTGCCCTTAGTTGCTAAACTTTCGGATCTTGTTACACAAAGACAATTACTCTTCCCTACCCCCAATGGAATAAAATTTATTTTGGACTGATGGAGCAGTGTTTTGGATTGGTAGATGTGAAGGAAACAGGGTAAATGAAATTTATGCTGACATTAATGTCAACTTAATTTAGACAAGTTTTTTTCTAGTGTCAGCCAAGTCTTTGAGCAATAGAAGAGAATTTCTTACCTCCCATGTGACAAAGACAATATTAGAAATATAAAAGAGAAATTGGATATCAATTGAACTTGTATTGAGCATTTTGTTCTTTGGGAGTTTCATTTACTTATAAATGACAGTTACCAGTCTCTCTCGAAGTGTACATACATTGCTAAATGTGTGGATTTCTGGGCCCCACATCAAATTTTCTGACTATGAATTTCTCTATCTGGGGCCTAGGGATCTGCATTTTAGCACTATTGACCATTTATCTGGAAATTCTTTTTCATAACTTCAAAGATACCACCTGGTTTTTTTTCTTCTACCACTTCGATAATAGATCCTTTCTCTTTGTCACTCTTAGTCACTTTGGAGATCTTTTTTTCCCCATAATTTCAACTCTCACTTATGGATGTTGCTTCAACTATTCTCCTGGACTCTTCAAGTATTTCCAATGTTTATTCACTGGGACACCCTGCGTGATCCTTCTGAAGGTCAAGACCAGCTTAACTGCCCCCGCCCCCCGCTCTTCTTTCCATCCAAATCCTGACTGATTCAAATAAGAAAATTGAGTGTGTACAGACAAAGGGACACATAGATCTATATGTAGTTCCCATCACAGTCAATTTAGTGGCAGGTGTTACTTCAATGGCTGCAAGAAAATGTCTATGAAGTCTCTCATTAAAAAACCGCTAGTAAGAATAAAACACATTGTTTATTAATTGATCAATATTGGTAGATAGTGATTTTGCTATATGTTTCTCATGGATTATTTTATCACTCAGAGCACAAATTCCAACCTAGTCTCAGGTAGGGCCTGGGTAGGACCTTGAGGTAGGTTAGGCTGTATTGAGGGAAACAAGAACAAGGGAACTAAAAGCAAACCAAAACTGGGCAGGTTTTTCATCAGGTCATCAAGCTGAGGGGTGACCAGTGAGGCTCCAAGTTAGCTACACAGTGGAATTATTGGGGGACCTTTTAACTAGTCTCATCCCAGGCCGAGTAGCTCAGAAGCCTGAAGAGTTTGAGAATGACTCAGACAGACTGGAGTCCCACAGGAATACAGATGCAGCCATTTGGATGGTGGTGAGCACCACCTTATTTGTGAACAGGAAGTAGCTGTTAAGGGTACTATACCAAATCAGACATCTATCTAAATCCTATTGCCTTTATTATGTTAGAGCAGTGCCTCAGTTTGCCAGGGGTGCCATGACAAATACCACACAATGGGTTGGCTTAAGCAACAAGAATTTTTTGGCTCAAGGTTTTGGAGGCTAGAAGGTTGTTTTAGTTTCCTTTGGCTGCTCAAGCAGATACCATGCAATGGGTCAGCTTAAACAATGGGAATTTATTAGCTCACGGTTTTGAGGCTAAGACAAATTTCAAATCATGGTGTCATCAAGGCAACACTTTCTCTCTGAACACTCTGGCATTCTGGGCTGACTGCTGTTGTTCCTTGGTCCTTATCTTGTCACATGGCAAGACACATGGAAGCCTCTTCTGGCCTCTTCCTTCTCTTCCGGGTTCTGTTGAGTTCAGCTTCTGGCTGCTCCCTTTGTGACCTTTTCTCTTTGTCTGAATTTCACTCCACTTATAAAAGATTCCAATAATAAGATTAAGACCCATCCTGATTGAGGTGGGCCACATCTTAACTGAACGAACATCATCAAAAGGTCCTACTTACAATGGGTTCACACCCACAGGAATGGATTAAGTTTAAAAATACATTTTTCTGGGGTACATACAGCTCCAAACCACTACAAAGGCCAAAATCAAGATGTCGGTTTGGCATGCTTTCGCCCCGAAGTTGGTGGCATTCTGGTGCTGGCTTGCCACTATCCTTGGGGTTCCTTGGCTCGCATCTCTGCCTCCCATCACAGGGCGATCTCCCCTTGTGTCTCCTCTTCTGGTTTCCACTGACTTCTGGCTTCTTCCTGTGGCCTTCCCTGATTCATTTCATCTGAATTTCTTCTGCTTCTAAAGGTCTCCAGTTATATGGATTAGGGCCCATCCTCATTCAGTTGAGCCACACCTTAACTAAAAATAACATCCTCAAAAGGTCATATTTCTAAATATTTCACACTCACAAGGATGCAGATTAAGATAAAGAACATGTCTTTTAAGGGGTACATAATTCAATCTACCACAGGCTCTTATTATGTGTAAGACACAATATAAACACTGATAAATATATGAAGAAAAGTGATTTAAAAAATTGCTTTTTGGAAAACATGTGTCTAATATATTCTGTTCAAAGTGTTTTAATCATTTAATGCTCACTGAAGACTAATATTGATATTGCTTAGTATCCGCATTTTACAAACGAGAAAGCAGGTTCATAAAAGTTAAATAACTTCTGCAAGGTCAATCAACTAGTAAGTAAGTCAGGATTCAAATTCATTACTGCTGGGTTAAAAACTCATTCTGGGAGCAGATGTGGCTCAAGTGGTTGAGTGCCCACCTCCCACATGGGAGGCCCTGGGTTCGGTTCCAGTGCCTCCCAAACAAACAAACAAACAAACAAGCAAACAAAAAACAAACAACAAGTAAAACAAATGAAAAAAACCAACTCAGGGAAGCTGATGTAGCTCAGTGGTTAAGTGCAAGCTTCATTCTCCAGGCCCTGGTACCTCAAAACAAACAAACAAAACCCAAACAAACAAAAACAAAAACCAAAGCCTCATATTCTTTCCATTAGATTTTAATGCCTATTATGTTAAATGAGGTAGAAAACTGGGCTCTGCTCTTCCAGAGTTTTCAGTCTTTTCAAGGGGGGAAAAGTATGGCTTCAAAGATGGAAGATTATACTAAATGCCTACGAGAGGTTTAAGCAAGTTGCTAAAAAAACTGAGGGAGTTAGAAACACTCCCCGCCAAGGAAGCCTTCTTTGGAATGCTTCCTGGAGAATGGCATTCAAAACAGGTGAAGGCTGGCAGGTAGAGAGAGGCGGCAGAGCCTTGTGCAGGGTTGGGAAGGCAAAGTCAGGGCATGGGAACCCATAGGGGGCTTGTTCAGGGTCTGGTGAGTGGTCTACTTTGATTGGGGCATAAAGGTGCTGGAGTGAATTTTGCTGTAGCCTACAACAAAAGCAGGGTGTGTTCAGAGCTCAGAAGGCCTTGGATGTCAGGCAAAGGAGTCACAAGGCAAAAGGGCACCATAAAGCTGTTAAGGTCAGAGCTGTACTGGTGAAAGAGTGATCTGGTGGCAGAGTGTCGGTGGACAGAAGTGAGTTGAGACTGGAGACCAGATGACTGGTTAGAAAGCAATGGCTGTCAATGAGGACCGGAAATAGGGTGGTGGCAGAGAGCATGGAACAAAGAGGAAGGATGGCAGAGGGATGGACGAGAGACACTTCAGAGACACGGCTGGCGGTGTGGTGGCAGGAGAGAAAGGAAATGAGGACTTGGATTGTTTCAAATTTGGGAAGAAGCCAAAATCGGAGGTCTGGGAGGATGGGTGTACTTAGCTAATGCAGGGAGAGATGAGGATCTAGGGTTTGGTTGTACAGAGTTTAAGGTGCCAGAAGGAGATGAAGAGGCCCGTCAGGCAGATGAAAACTCAGAAGTTCCTGAAAAGGGAACTGAAGTCCTGGCTGTAGCTTCAGATTTGCCAACCATCTGCCTGGGAGTGATGGTGGCCCTGTTGAAGTGTTCTGCTCGAATGGATTCCTATTAAATTATGACCAAATGAACACCGCTGAGAAAGACAAAAGAAAGTGGCTATCAGAAAACACCGCATAAAAAGTTTGGGAGTCATATTCTGTTAAATAAAGGGCAAAAATTACTAGCTGGTTAAACAATTAAAAGTTTACTAAAAGATTACTAAAAAGTTACTTAAAAGTTACTTAAATCAGTTTTGAAACACCGAGTTTGAGCTTGTCCTGTTGACTGGAGTGGTCGTAATTGAACTCAATTACAGTCATGCTAGATTTCGTCTCTGATGTTTATTTTTCTTCTGGTTATATTTCAGACAATTAATAGTGTTTAATGACTCAAACCTCCATGTAATTACCACCAACGATTAGAATCTCTCTCTCATTGGAATGTTCTTTTCACACAGAGGCAATGGAAGCGAAGATTTATGATTTTCCATGAATCCCTCCATAGGCTGTTTTTTAAAAAAGTATCAGACTTTAAAAACAAAGTTATTATTCATTTATATCTATCTTTGTAGCTAGAAAGAATGATAAAAATAAAGTATCCTTTAAAAAGTTCCCATAGTTCCCTCTCACACATATCCTTTCTCTCCCCCAATTTTAGAATGTTTGAGAGAAATGAGAATTAAACGAAATAGGTGTTTTTTGTTATGTTTTGTTTTGTTTTAATCCTTGAAATGTTTGGCTTATAGGTCTTCTTTCCCCCCTAGGTGTGAAAGTACTTCAGTGAAAGTTTCATGGCAACTTTGTAAATAATTAATCCTCTGTTTCTTAGAAAAGTCTGACAGTGTGAGAGTAACAATAACAGGCCATAAAACACTCCTCCTAATTGTGCAAGAGCTATTCTTCTCTAACAGGGCTGAGGTTGAACTGGAATGTGCTGAAGTCACATTCCAGCACCTTCCACAGGCCGGGAGAGCCATGCAAGACTTCCAGGGGAATTCATGAGACTCTTTATTTCTGCTGTTAGAAATAAAGCAGGGCTAGGAAGAAATGAAGAACCTGAGAAAGCAGAGTTTTGCTCTGCTTCTGCCTACCTTCTGGCTAAGGTAGGCCAGAGCAGAGATGGGTCTGGAAAACAAAGGACAAAGTAAGCCACAGAGGGGAGTTGGTCTATGTGTGAAACCGTGATAGAGAAAATAAAATCAAGGGTGAGGCTGAGCAAATTAAGTTAAGAAAAGCAGATCAAAGATCAAGCAGGAAGGCAAGAGAATGGGAATCAAATACAGGGAAAGGAAACACGCTTCAGAAGGTAAATTCTATTCATTCATCAGGAATCTCACTCCCCCTACCCCCAAAATATAGTGAAAATCAAAATGGAAGTTCTGTTCCAGTAGAAAATTGAATGGAAACTTACAAAACTAAATCTTGAATTTCTTACTGGGTTCTAGATAATAAACTTTTAAAAATTAAGACAGGGTCCTACAGTGAAAGATTAAAATTCTTTTAAAATAACTTTTTTTTAAAAAAGGAGGTACTGGGGATTGAATCTGGGACCTCATATATGTGAGGCAGGCATTCATCCACTGAGCTACACCTCCTCTAAAATAACTTCTTAATTTTCACTTTTTATGTATTCATTTGTTCTTGAGTAATGGGGTTGGTTTTGAAAAAGGGAGTTCACTGTGATATTTTGCCCGGAACTCCCAATAACTTAAAAAAAACCCAAACAACTTTATTGAACTATAATAACATACCATAAGATTCACCAGATTTAAGTATACAATTCAGTGATTTTTAGTTAATTTACCCAGTTGTGCAGCCATCACTATAATCCAGTTTTAGAACTTTGCCATCACCCAACAATATACCTCATAGTCATTTGCAATTAATCTCACCCCCAACCCTAGGTAACCATTGATCTACTTTCTGTCTCTATAAATTTATCTTCTCTGGATATTTCATGTAAATGGAATCAGATAACATATGGTCGTTTGTGTCTGGCTCCTTTCACTTTGCATAATGTTTTGAAGTTCATCCATGTTGTACTAAGAATCAGTATTTCAATCCTTTTTATTGCTGAATAGTATTCCTTTATGTGGATGTGGCACATTTTGTTTATCCATTCACCAGTTGATGACATTTGCTGCTACGAACATTCATGTGCAAGTCTTTGTGTGGACATATGTTTTCATTTCTCTTGGTTAGATACCTAGGAATGGAATTGCTGGATCATATGGTAAATTTATGTTCAACATTTTAAGAAACTGCCAAATCATTTTCCAAAGTGGCTGCACCATTTTACGTTCCCACCAACAATGTATGAAGGCACAGCAATGCATTTGCTTATGTCCTCATCCTTGCCAATTTATGTTATTATCTGGATTTTAAATTATAGCCATTCTAGGGGGTATAAAGAGGTATCTTTTTGTGGTTTTAATTTGCATTACCCTAATGATGAATGATTTTAAGTACCTTTTCATGTGCTTATTGACCATTCATATATCTCCTATCTTCTTTGGTCAAATATATATTCAAATATTTTGCCCATTTTCAAATTGGATTGTTCATCTTATTAGCAAACTGTAAGGGTTCTTTACATATTCTGGGTAGAAGTACTTTATCAGATATATGATTTGCAAATATTTTCTCCCAGTTGTGGATTGTCTTTTCACTTTCTTAATTATGTCTTTTAAAGCACAAGAGTGTTTAATTTTGATGAAGTTCAATTTATCAATTTTTTCTCTAATGGATCATGCTTTTGGTGTATCTATGAAATCTTTGCCTAACCCACATTCATAAAGACTCTTTCCTATATTTTCTCCTAAAAGTTTTACAGATTTGGCTCATACATTTAGATCAGATCCATTTCTGTTTTTTGTTTGTTTGTTGGGGGGTCAGATCCATTTTAAGTTAATTTTTTATATAGTGTGAGGTCTAAATTTATCTTTGTGTATCCAATAACTTTTTAAAAAGAAGTTAAAATTATATTACTTTTTTCATAGCAATAATTGGGATTTGTGACACCACATTTTATTTAATTTAAAGTAGTTAATATTACCAGATATTTTCTCATTTATTTTTTTTAAATTCCTTTTTGTCTGTTTCCCCCATTACAACAGAAACAACAGGAGAAAAGCAGCCTTATCTGGGTTTTCCACTGTTACATCTTCAATGCTTGTAATGTAGTAGACCCTCAAGAAATATTTTGATGAGTGAGTAAGTGAGTGAGTAATGAATGAAATGCTAGAGTAACAAATTAGTTAGCAAAAACAAAAATGTGTTTCATTGCTCCGGTAGGTGAGTGGGAAGTATGGAGTAGAGGTTATAGAGCAGGAACCAGCAGGCAGCTAGTACAGAGCTAAGAGGTGAGGACTTATCTTAGATTTTGGGTCTCCCTCCATTTCGCTCTGATCCAGTTCCTGTGAAGCTACTCATAAAGTGCTTTTTGGCCACACCGAGTATAGCTTTTAAGGAGAATTTAATGTAGTAGTTGAAGCAAATAATAAGCTTTACACTTAGACATTATTCATTTCTTCAGCAAACATGTTTGTGCCCCTTACCATGTACAAGGTATTTTTCTGGGATTTGGGGGTTCAGTGGTAGACAAGGCAGATGTTTTCCCTGTCCTTATAAAGTGGTCAGCTCCCAAGCTTCCCATTAACTAGCTGTGTGACCTTGTGAATATTGTGTAACCTCCCTGGGTTTGTTTTTCTTATTCTCAAAATGAAGATCATAAAGTATCTTTTCATTTGATTTTTACAAGTATTAAATAATTACATAGAGCAATGATGAAACCATGGCACATAATAAGCATTCAAAAATGGAACCTATTATTATTAAGAGGTAATATAATATAAATATGATCAGGTAAAATTGAATTAGTTTGTATTACTCAGCTTCAACTTCCATTTAGCATCTGATCAATGGTTCTCAGTGAATCACCAAGGGACAAGGAATTAATATTTCTTTTTAAAAATCTTATAAACATGTTTACCATGAAGGAAATGTATGCATTGGACTGAAAAAAAAAATCAAACAGAACAGAAGCATATAAAATATAAAGTACAAATCTGTACAAACATGCCCAAGCCATGCTTCATAGGTAATCACTGTAAACAATTCTTTGCTTTACCTTCTAGAAAAATTTTATGCATATAAAACATATATATGCACATCTTTGAAAAACAACGAGCCAGGGGAACAGACACTATGAATCAGCTACTACTGAACATATTCACTTAATAGTATATATTGGAGAGCTTTCAAATAGCAGCATATGCTGTACATGTTCAGAATGAGGGTTTCTTAATATTCTTCAATCAACAATTAAAAAAAAAAAAAGCACTCTCTCAAGCTTTTTGAGAAAGTCCGTGGGCTATACAATGCCTTCTCTCTCCAAATCCCCTCACACCACACCCTCCACCCCCATAGCTTCCAGAAGCCAGGGCCTGGCACCTGCCCACCCACATTTCTTTGGCCTGCAGTGACTGTGGTCAAGCCTGCAGCAGAAAGTGGGGGTGGGGGTGGGGAAGCAAAGAAAGAAGAGAAAACAAATTTTGCACGGGTATTTGAGAAACAGCAGCAACAGTAAAATCAAATTGACATAAGGCATAGCACCCCAAAGTGTTTCATGAAAATGTCAGGAAGAGGGTCTAAAAAGCGGCAGGTGCAGGGATATCAGACTCTTTAAGTGGTTGTGGCAGCTGTACACCAAAGCACACTCTGTGGATATGGGTGGTGAGAAAAGACCTTGGGTCCCTTTGGACAAATCTGCTCTCTTAAAGTGCAGAGGATAGAGAGACTATTAAGTGAGTGAGAGAGAGAGAGAACCACCTCTCCTCAGAGAACTGAAATGAGCAATTGGGGCCAGCCCAGTGCCAGAAAAAGGACAAGGAAGAGCTCTGCCCTTCCTCACTGAAAACTAGACTTCACTTCCTCTATTTCCCACCCGCTATTTTGTCTCCCATCTCACCACTCTTAGCCTGTTTGCTTTTCTTCACTCTTGTGCGGGACCTCAGCTAGAGCTCAGCCCCCAGCCATACCCCCAGACAACTGAGCGCCCCCAACCCCCACCCTCCCCAGACACTCCTCAGTGGCTGGAAACTAAAGCAAGTAAAATCTTGGGTTGAGATTCTGGAGATCTTGAGGGATGGAGAAACAGGTCTTTGGCCTTTGCCTATTTCCTTTACTTATTTCATCTCTGTAATCTGGATCTTTTCTACCTCCATTTAAGATTATAGAATGGTTTAGAGTTTCTAAATTAAGCTGTTAGAGGCATGGGTGCCCCAGCCTGCAGGCCTGGCATACAGCCCACATGCAAGAAAGCTAAAGCCCTCCTTTGGACTGTGCGTTCTTAAACATAAGGCATTTACCATACCTCTAAGTAGGGGAAATTGGGGCCAAGATTATATTGGGCAGGTAATAAAATTAAGGGCAATAAAATCAGATAAACCACCTCATTAGCAGCAGTTTACTGATAGAGCCATTTCAGCATGAAGAAGAGTTAAGATAAGGGTTCACATCAACCACTGTCAAGTTCTTTGAAAGAGGCTCCTCTGCAAAGAGAACATTCTTTTCAGGGGTTTTGGGTTGGTTGGCAGAGAGTAAGACAGCAGCTCAGAGGAAGTTTCTGGAATTGGGACGCCTCTCTGTTATGGCTACTGAAAGATCACCACTCAGCTGCTCAAATTTCCTTAGAAACTTTTGATCACTCCTGGAACCAAGAGAATGGGGATCAGATACTAGCCTGTCTAGACTCAATTAATCATTGAGTGTTGATTTGCACATTTAAAACAAAACTTGTTTTGTAAAGAAGTAATCATTTCCTTAGCCATACACACCATGGTATTGCTTTTAAGAAATTAAGAAGGAAAACATGAAAAGTCAATCAGATTCTCAAAACTGTCTGTGACACACACAAACACATGCCCACATATACAGGTAAAACAACTGAATTTGGGGGCCAGATGTGGCTCTAATGGTTGGACATCTGTCTCCCGTATGGAGGCACCTGGGTTTGATCCCTGGGACCTCCTGATAAAATAAAAAGAAAAAATATAGAAAGTGTGCTGTCAGGCCCCGCGCATGGGTGAGCCCCCAGGCCCGCCGAGCCACGCAGCAAGATGATGACATAACAGGAGAGTGACACAAGGGAGAGTCAAGATGTGACGCACTGAAAAACCAGGAACTGAGGTGGCGCAGGTGGCAGAATGCCTCTCTCCCATATCGGAGGTTCCCAGGATTGAAGCCTGGTGAAGACAGGAGGAGAAGGATGAGAAGAGAGGGCAGGAAACAGACACAGAGAATTGCCCAGCGAATGGACACAAAACAAGTAAAACGGGGGGGAGGGGGGG
>JAQZBX010005080.1:0-13589 GCA_029593785.1 Cabassous unicinctus | reverse complement strand
AAACTGCCATTCGGGGTCTCTAAATGTGAAATAGCATGCCTTCCTAAAATTGGTAAACTGCATTTACTAGTTAAGAAGAGGCATAAAAGATTCTGCCACTGCATTATTCTTTGGGAATCAGGACTGTGGTAATGTGGTCACCCACCCCTGTAGGACACAGCATGCTGGTGAACCACCAGTTCATGAGATACTGCCAGGAAGGGCTGAGGTCCAGGCCCTGGAGCAAGCTCAGCCAGTGTCATGGAAGGGCCCAGGAAGGACTAGTCAGATACACAAATTTCTGCCTGTGTCAGAATCCTAGAAATCTAGGATTTATTCTGGATGCTTCCCCTTCCCACACTCCAATAATTTACCAATATCTCTCAACTGGCTTCACCTCCTACATGTCCCTCCAATCTGTCCACTTCTCTCTAACTCTATCACTACTTTCCTCGGCCAAACTCCTTGGATTATTACAAAATAATTGGGTTTCCCCCATCCATTTTTTCCCCAGCTCCAAACCAGTATCCACACAATGGCCAGATTTAAAAAAAAAACAAGCATATATGTGAGTAGTCTTTCTTCTCCTTAACAGACTCCAATGGCTTCCCACTGCTCTTAGTTTGAAGTTGGAAATCCATGCCGTGGCCTAGAGGTGGTGGAAGGAGCTGGCCTCTGCCCAACTCTCTAGTCTTATCCTACACCTCACATCACTATTCCCTGGCCCCTACTACGCTGACCTCCTCATTACCCCTCACCTCTCAGGAGATTCGGGAACAGGGAAGACCCAGATATCTGAATTTTTCCAAAAGCTCGTTAGGGGAGATCTGAACCACATCTGTGGTTGAAAGTAACTAGCCTGAAGATTCTATTCTAGGCTCTTTATGATAAATTTGTAAAGCAGGTCAGTAAAATTCCCAAGGTAGCAAGTCACTGGGTAGGCTTTCTAGAAGTGCAGGTTGCTGCTGTTCCTTCTCCTATACAAAAAGGGTTTGAAGAGGGGAATACATACAAACCACAGGATAAATGTTTCTTTACTTTCTAGAAAATCTCAACCCAGCTAAAATAAGAAATCATAAGGCTGAGGTTGCATTTGCAAAAGCTCTTGAAACACTATAATAGATAAAGCAGATGGTTCCTACATAACTGAAAACTCAACTGAAAATGTCTTTCTCTGGAGAATCAGAACTTCATGTTTGTAGGTTCCGTTTAATCCGTTATAACAGAGTTTGTTAAATGGATTTGGATGTGCTGTGGGTCAAATTGTGTTCCAGAATCGAGACAAATAGGGAGGGCAGAGCCTGATCAAACAGGGTATTTCTCCTTACTTCCAATTCCATTATTGAATGATTCCATTGTGTTGTCAAGTTCACTTTTCTGCAGATATCTCATGAATTGCATTTTAAAGACAGGATTGATTTTATTTTTCACTGCTATTTATAGCACACTCTTGAGTCCTTAGCCAGCTGTGGGAGGATATGGCCACAGTTTAGATTCCCATCTGAGCTGTGTGTGACAGAATTTGGCATCCTTTCAACACTGTTGTCATAATTTTAAACATTACTTGGAGAGTAAATCACAGAAGGAAATAAACCAGCTTTTAATAGTTAGGATATCACACTCTCCTCTAACGTTTTTTGGATATGAATGTGGCAGTAACTGTGTAATTAACCTTGCTCTTATCACTCTATAGTCAGGTGACTACCAAAAGGTGCTATCTACCCACAAAAGTTATTTAATTTTTAAAAAGGAACTTTCCAGACTGGACAAAGTATCTTCTTAAAAATGATTATTTTGAATAGGTAAAATGGGCAAATAGTTCCAAATTCAAAATATTTCCAACTCCTATCCCTGTACCTCAGCCATCCAGTTTCCATCCCTGGAGGTCAACACAGATACCAGTTTCTGATTTATCCATTCAGAGATAATTGCATTTACAAATGGTAGCATATTGTACATACTGTTGTACACTCATCTTTTTTAAAATACCATATGCTGATTGCTCCACATCGGTACATAGAGATGTACCATGCAGTATTTTAACATATTATAATATTTAATCCTTAATAGCTTCAGAGTTCCATGCAATGCCTTCTTGAGTGTCCAGTGAACCTTTCCATGCCACTGGTGCTATCAAAGACCTTTTATGGATTCTCAGTGCTCAGAGCTGACACAGAAAGGCCTCCACGACCATGCCACATATCCGCAAGTGTTCTCTAACCTGAATTCTCCACTCCAGTTAAACTGACCTACCGTGGCTCTTGAATAGAGTTCTTTTTTTCCCCCCCCCCCCACACTAAAGAAGGTATGCTTTATTTGAACAGTTATATCAAGAATGGCCCAAAATTCAATGAAAGATTAAAGAATATAGATTGTTTGAAAGCATTTTGACTGCAGGTGAGACTGGTTCTGTGATCACATGAACATGGTTTGAAAAGAGTTCTAATCCCTGCTCTTCTGTTGTTAATTTGCTGTCTGACTGCTGACAAGGGAGCTTCCCCTTCAGGCCCTTGGTCTTCTGCACAAGTTTGAGCTGGTAGTGGGGAGAGGGTGGACTGATTTCTAAGGTACCTTTCAGCTCTAAAGTCTGTGAATCTATGACTAGATGAGATCAAAGGGCCTTTCCAACTCTACACTTTGATCAGCAATTTAAATTTTCATGGGTTTGGTCTTGTTTCCCCAATTGTCGGTAAGTTCATTAAGGAGAAAACTATCTCTTTGTATTCCCTAGATGTCCTACTAGAATGGTTACTCAAAAAATGTTTTTTTTTTTTTTTTTTTTAATTTCTTGGGTTATCACTTAAAGGGCCATGCATTAACAATTGCTCCAATCCTATTACTTGAAACAGAACAGTTAGCCCAGTTTCTTTCTTTTGGCACAAGTGATAGGAATTACAACCATGGTGCTCTACCAGAACAATTGGAAACAATCCTTTATCTTAGCATTTGTCCCTGAACAATACATCTAACTTATGCAATCAATGTATTCCTGATATGATACAAAAATAGTATTAAAATGTGTATTTATGCATAAATACTCGTATATAATATTATATATAACATATTATAATATTATACTTATGCTTAGATACTTGAAGAGTAAGAAATATAGATTTTTAGAAATGAAGAGGACATTGAGGATGACAAAGTTAATATTTTATAGATGTGGAAAACCAAGGTCTAGAATTTAAGAGACTTGCTCAAGGATCGTCATTCAGTTGGTTATCACTAGAATGAGGGTTAGAAACAGAACTCATCTACAGATTAATTTAGAGTGCTTATTAATTGCTGCCATTTAAATGGACCATGCTGCTCCTTGAAACTTATACACACTTCGTTTATTAATTTGATATGTTTGAATCTTCCCAGGCTTTCTCATCTGAAACAAGAGTTAAATGAGATAATGCCTGTAAGAGCCCAGGACAAAGTACCTAGTTGTAAATGTTAACTGTAATTGTTATTTAAAGGTCTTCATAAAAGATCTTCACGAAAGGTCCTTTTGTAATATAATTTCCCCTTTAGTTGATTGGGGGTGGTGGTGAATTTAAATATCAGGTTTTCTTAAAGGAAGGCACACCTTTATCTTACCCTAGCTGATGACTCAGCCACTCATGCTACCTTGTCCTGTATCTCATAACAGAAAATTGTCTTTTTTTTGCTCATCTGTCAGAGATTATAAAGATTTGTGTTTGCAAAATTATCGGAATTTCTTGACTAAAAAGTCATACATGGGGGTGGATGTGGCTCAAATAGTTGGGTGTCCATCTCCCATATAGAGGGACATGGGTTCGATCCCTGGGACCTTCTGGTAAAAGAAAAAAAAAAAAAAAGTCATACATGTCAAAATGTTGCATTTTAAAAAAACTTTTCTTTAATATTGGTATATAAATATAATCTCTGTCTTAGTTTGCCAATGGGCTGCCGATGCAAAGTACCAGAAATCTGCGGGCTTTTATAAAGGGTATTTATTTGGGGTAGAAGCTTATAGTTCCAAGGCCATGAAAAGTCCAAACTGAGGTACCATCAGAGATGCTTCTCATCAAAGTCAGCTACTGTTAATCCTAATGTGTTACCATGTGGTGAAGCAAGATGGCTGCCAATCTCTGCCCTTCTCCTCCAGGCTCACCGTCTCCTCTTGAGCTGCCCGATAGGCCCAGAGTTTTGGAGCTTTGTGCTCAAGCCATCCTTTCTCTTACATGGCAGGATCAAACATGACAGTTCCCTTTTTCCTCTGTGTGTCTGTCTGTCTGTGTGAGTCAGTTTATATCAGACCCAGCAAGGGGGCAGGGACTCAACCTGAGTCATGCCTCACTGACATAGTACAATCAAAAGCCCTAAAGCAATTTTGTCAAGTAATCTAATCAAAGTCCCCTTAGCTGAATTTAATACAATCAAAGGGTATCATACCCAGAGAAATAGAGTAGTTTACAAACATAATCTTTTGGGGATTCATAAAATAATCTCAAACTACCACTGTGTCCATTAGTGTGGAACCTCACTTTGTTCTTTTTAGCCTTCCTGTTTCTTCATACATTATTTTCATAGTACGCAGGAGTTTTGTTTTTAAAAATTATTAACAAATCTCTGTGACTTACCATGCCTGCTGTGCCTGTCTTCTCTCACAGCCTCCATAAGAGTTATACTATTAAACTAATGCAAAACTATTAGCTTGGTCAATCAAAAGCTCCTTAATGGCATTCCATAAGCCATCCCAGATAGAATTTCACCGTGTCTATTATATTGCAGTAGCATAGAAAGATAATAATTCTGTGTTAATAGGAGCATAATCCTATGTTTGCTAGTGATGATTTTGTTTTAATATTCCTTGTTGTTCACTTCTGTCTGTATCATTTTAACATCATCAATAATAGCTACAAAAATTTTAATCCTACTCTTGCTCTCCCTTTGCTGATCTCTTCTTTTTGTGCCTGCTTATTTGCTTATTTAAAACTTAAGCAGTAACTCTCCTTTGTTCACCACCCTCCTAGTCATACAATTGAATGTAATAGAATATAATTTATTTTAGAGTTTTCACATATTCCTTGCTTTTCCACACACAAATGTGTGACCTTAAACCTATTACCTCACATTTCTAGGCTTCAGTTCCCTCATATGTAAAATAGCCCCCACACTGACTTTTAGATCCACACTAGGAGTAAAACAGCCTGGTTCAAATACTATTGGTTTGGGAATAAGGAGTCTTGGATTCTTGTCTCAGCAATTTCACTTTCTACCTGAGAGATCATTGCCTCAGTCTGAGTATATTCTTATTAAGATAGACAAAGACTTCCCTGTTGCTAAGTCTAATGTATTCTTAAACCCAGACTTAAATCTTGACTTCTTAGCAGTGTTTGACACAACTGATCGCCATTACATGAAACTTTCTCAGACCCTGTTTTGTGCTGTCATTCCCTCCTGGTGACCCATCCTTCCTCCTCCACTATTCACAACATGTGAGGATTCCCCAGGGCTCTGTCCTTGGTCCTCCGTTTCTTGTTACTCCACAACCTCTCCTCAGGTGATCTCAACTCTCTCTGAATGCTCCCCTTACCATCATCATGCTGATGTTTCTTAAATTCATTTCTCCAGCAAAAACCTTTCCCAGAACTTCATTGGTGTATATCCCGTGGTTTTGGGCATGCCCTCAAGGATGTTTCATTATAGCTACCTCAAACTCAATATGTCTAAAATGAAATCCATTGTCTTCCTACCTCCAAATTTTCATCTCCTCAAGTCTCTCAGTCTTGGTAAAGTGCAACACCATCTATTATTTGCTCAAGGCAGAAACCTAGGAATCATCTTTGATGTACTCTTGAAGCCATGGAGAATAATTTCCAGAAAAAAAAAGTGGTCAAAATATGAGAGATCAAGTATGAAGACCGTTTACATTTGACTGCCCCCTCCCCATTAATTAATCACCAAGTCTTTTCCATTCTATTTCCTTAATACTTCTTCAGTCCAATTACCTCCCTGTATCATCACTGTTACCACACCCAGTCCAAGCTACCATCATCTATCTAGTGCATTGCTGTGAAAGCCTCCAACCCTCCCACGAAAGCATTATAGCAAATTTGATTGTATCACTTTCCTACTTAAACTCTAAGATGGTGTGGCAGTTTGAGATTATTTTATGAATCCCAAAAAGAGAAAGACTATGTAAACTAATCTATTCTTCTGGGTGTGATACACTTTAATTGCATTAAATTCAGCTGAGGGGCCTTTGATTAGATTACTTGATAAGATTGCTTTAGGGCTTTGTACTATGTCAGTGAGATGTGACTCAGGTTGAGTCTCTGTCTCCTTTTTGGGTCTGATAGAAATAGACTTACATGGAGAGACAGACAGGAAAAAGGGAACTGCCATGTTTGATCCTTCATGCTTAAGCATGAAGCCCCAAGATGCTGTACCCTCAGGGCAGCTCAAGAGGAGAACAGCCCTAGTATATACATGATAGCTTACACCTGAACTTGGGAAGAGAGGGACACAGCTGAGACTGATATAGAAAGCCCTAAGAGACAAGCCCTATGACAGCTTGTGGCTGAAATCAGGAAGAAAGCAGAGTAGCTGAGCCTGAAAGAGGAGGCTCAGAGGGGAAGGAGAGACCAGGCAGAGATTGCCCTCCATTTTGCTTCAACATGTGGCAGCTGACTTTGGTGAGAAAGCACCTCTTTATGGTGCCTTGAACTGGACTTTTCATGGCCTTGGAACTGTAAGCGTTTTCTCCAAATAAATAGCCTTTATAAAAGTCATGAAGGATGTTTATGTGGGAGGGTGTGAGAGGTGTGGGGAGTGGGGCATATGGGAATCCCTATATTTTTTTGTGTAACATTTATGTAATCTAAGTATCTTTAAAAAAATTTTTTTTAAATTATTGAAAAAAAAAGTCAATACATTTCTGGTTCTTTGCATCAACAGCCCTTTGGCTAACTAAAACTAAAACTAAAATTAAAACTAAAACTAAAACTAAAGCAGGTGATTTCCCATTGCCTTTGGGATAAAGGCCCAAATCTTTAAGGCCTATGTGGCAACGTGTGATCTTCCCTCTGCTTAGTCCAGGTTTAGCATGTGTCATTCTGTCCCTTATTCTTTCCATCTCAGTTCTTTGCAATAAGAAGCCACACTCTCACCTCAGGGCTTTGCCTGGAATATGCTAGCTTGTTATCCAGGTCCCCAAGACCCTGTCCTCTCTGTCAGCCTCACAATCCTCCGTATCTCCTCCTTCCCAATTTTAACATAGTTAACTTACTCCTTAGGTGTCAGAAAAAAGCTGTTGTGAATCCTCCAGACCCTTGCATAAGAGTTTGTACTCCTCAGCATTATCATAACCATATTTGTGTAATTTTTAAATATCTTTCCAGCTGCTAATCTGTAAGCGTGATGAGAACAGGGAACTTGCATTGAGCCTGGTACACAGTAGGTATAGAATAAACATTTGGTGAAGGAATAAAATTATTTTTCAGAAATCCTTTACTATTTAATTTTTGCTTTTAATTTGTGTTATTTGCAGGAATAGATTTGAATAATTCCTTTCACTTAATAGATTTCATTAATTGAAAGTGGAGATTTTTCAAAAGTTTTTGAAAAATAAAAAGCAAAATTAATTGATAGTTTTACAATACATTTCTTCAAGTCTTTAGGTCTTTATGTGAAGAGGGTTTCACCAATAAAGAAGATTTTTCCAAATCTTTGGGCTTCATGATTAGCTGCTAATACCAATAGCCATCATTTATTAGACATTCGTTATTCTCCAACGATCGTCCGGAGTGCGTAGCACATTATGAATTCATTTAAAGCAACCTCATGAGGTGATTACTTTTCTCCCCTTTGTCTTAGATCATAGTGTTATCACTCTATTGCTCTGAGGGAAGCCTGGATGAACACTCTCAATTTGTTGATGACACACCTCTTAATTAGGTCGTATTTTACAGTTACCCTAGATTCTGATAATAACTGGGATTCTTTTCTGGCTGGCTCAGATAGATGGCAGGCTTTGCTGCCAGAGGAATGTCTCCTGTCAGGTGCTGCCTCTTGCATCATAGATTCTTCTCCAGTGCATTGGCTCCAGCTTATTTCATTACTGCCAGAGGACTTTATCTAGTCATGCACTGTCCTTGACGCCATGGTAGCTAGTCCTTGTGATTTTTGTGAACACCTCAAATGGTGTTCAGGAAAGAGAACACTTCAGGGGACCCACACTTTGCCCCATCCTAACAGTCCTCTGGATGCACACGGATGGAAAGCAGTGAACGTGTAAGGGGCAAACAGAGAGTAACAGATCTTCCTTCCTTCCTTCATTTATTCATTCATCCATTTGCTCATTAAATTTATTCCACAAGTGTTTATTGTTTATCTGCTGTGTGCCAAGTGGAATATTAGGTGCTGGGGACACAACAGTGAACCAGAAGATTCTGTCCTCAGGAGTTCAAAGTCTAGTTGTAGAAGCAGACAAGTAAATATAGCACATACTGTTGAGCAGTGTAAGATTAGTCAGTACTCTCGTGATTACAAATTCTCTCTTCCCTGGGCTTCCATAACATCCCACCATCATCATCTTATTCTTTTCCCTCTTCATTCATTCATCTATTGTTTCCTTTTCTCTCCTCTCCCTCCCTCCCTTCCTTCATTCCCTCTTTCTTTCAACAAACAATTGCTACCTCTTTTCTCCTTCTCTCTAAGCTCTTTACGTTAAGGAATTGACCTTTCTCATATATATAAATCTTGAGACTTCTTAACCCGAATTTGAATCCTGTCTATGACTCAGACCATAATCTGAACAGCTTTACTTGGATCATCCATAGGGAATGCTAATTTATATGTCCAAAATTAAATTCCCCGTTCTTTCAAAGTGTGCTCGCTCTTCCAATTTCCCATTTCTCGTTAAAAATATATCTTAGAGACACTTCTGCTTTATTTTATCTTCATCTCTGCTCATTTGCAAACCTTGGCACATACTGCTTTCACCACCTAGATTACCTTACTGGCTTCCTTCGACTTCTCCAACCTGCACTGATCTCCTCCTCTCCTGCATTTTCCCAGATTGCCTATTCCGCTGTGGCCGTGGACCCTGGCTAGGAAGCCACAGAGCCTGAATACAAACCGAGGTCTGTTTGCCTCCAGAATTGGAGCTCGTAACTATTAACAATTGCTCTGTTTTAATACCCAATTAAAACAATCTTCTGATAAAGATAAATATATTTCAGATTAAACATTTACCCTGGTTTAAAAAAAGTTTACTACAGTAGAGGAAATGTATATGATTTATGATTTGTGCTTAATACTATTGTAATTGCTTTGCAGGATGATGATGAAACCATAGATGCACCACTCACTCTGCTCCATGTGAGCCTTCTATAGATTCATGAGATTTTTCAAGGTGGTGATGTGAAGTTACAAGGATCCAATACTGCAAAGCATTATGTGTGTCACAGGACACACATAAAATGCAGTTTAAGATGTATATTTTCAGATGGAGGCTGGAGGTAGAAATCTGATTGAAGAGAGTCCAGGAGTAAAAGTGGAATAAGAAAATGGAGGCAGTTAGTATACAATAGCCTTTTAAAAGTTTGGACATAAGACATAGATGCCCACTATCATTGATTTGAGACTTCAATTGCAATGCAAAAATGCAAGAGAAAGGAAGAGATATAACTATTAAAAATAAGTTAGCAAAACAGCCAGTATTTATAAATTATACAACCTCCTACCCATTCTACCCAAAATACCCAAAAATGTAAATTAAAATAAAAACTATTAAAACTTGTAAGATAGCTCATAAGGTGATTAATTACAAAACAAATACATACAACCACTGTCAATTAATTGGAAAAAAAATCCAATTCACAATAGGAACTCAGTGACTCAAAAGAAAGCTTGAGTAATTAGAAAGATATAAGGGGTTCATATGTATTATTCATGCATATTATACATGCATTGATTATCCTCAAACTAATTTAAATGTTTACTACAACTCCAATCAAAATCCAAATATACATGAAGGGTCATTTGACAAACTGATTCGAAATAACATTAAGTCTAGAAGGCTGGAGCCTGCAGAGAGAGGTGGTCAGGAAGAAATTCCTCATGGCGGGAGCATCAGGGGATCTTAGGAACAGAGATATTAATATTCAATTTGAATATATACATATATTCAATAAAAATCCTTTCCATTTCCCCAGCCATTCAGTAAAATCTGCTAAATAAAGAAATGTGTGGTGGTTTCAGGGGAGAAAATCAAACAAGAGGGGCTGAGTTCCACCTTTGGCTTGCTGGGGAACAGAGAAAAAAAGAACAGCTTGAGAAGGTGAGACATGGTTGAAGGGAAAATGCAGTGGAATCAGAACTGGAAATCAGAAACCACTATGAGACAGTAAATCTATGGAATCTCAACTCCAATGGAATATGGAAGGGGCCTTGAGCTAAGCTTTTCTAAATTTCTAAGTTTAGGGTAATCTCAGTTGACATCTCAGTTACATATGTGAAATCTCTACCTTTTTAGAAAAAAAGAGAAACTATTACTAGTAATTATTTCTGTGGTACTGAATTAGAAGTGATTTTTATTTTTTTTATACTTTTCTGAGTTTTCTGAATTTTCTATAACAAACATGGGTTAATTTTACAAGAAATGTTTGTCAGTGAAACAAAAAGAAGTAGGAAAAAGCTTGGATAAAGACATCAAGTCTTTCAAGATCCCTTGCTTGGTGGTATCTAGAAGGGTAATGGTAAATTATGCTTTTAGTGTCTCATTTTCAGTCACAATTTAATGATTCTCACGTTATGGGCTTTACTGTCATTTTAGAACCAAGGATGAAGGGTGAGTAACATACCCAAGGCCACTGCCCTTTCTGACTTCCCACACAAACTATGGAATTTATACACATGCTTAAGTCTGTGTGCTTAAATATTAACTAGATAACTAGGTTATAAATATATCTATGCCATCGTATTATATTTCTTTTTCATTTTTTAAAATATTTTTTTAAAGATTCTTAGATTATACAAATGTTACACAAAAAATATAGACATTCCCATATGCCCCACTCCCCACACCTCCCACACCCTCCCACATAAGCATCCTTCATTAGTGTGGCACATTCATTGCAACTGATAAACACATCCTGGGGCATTGCCATTGAGCATGGACCATAGTTCACATTGTAGTTTACACTCTCTCCCTATATTTCTGTTGATTCTCCTTTGGTGCTTAACAGGTAGCTGGTTAAATGGTTCTATGTTTAATGATTTTTAAAAAATTAAATTACCTTATAAAAGAACAGGAGTAAGTATTTAGTGATTGTAAAGAAAAACGGAAAAACCTATACTAACTTTTTTTTTTTTATTTAGTTATTTATTTATTTCTCCCCCTGCCCCCTTGTTTTGTGCTCACTGTCTGCTCTCTGTGTGTTCTTCTCTGTCTGCTTGTCTTCTCTTTAGGTGGCACAGGGAACCAATCCTGGGACCTTCCGGAGTGGGAGAGAGGTGCTCAATCTCTTGCACCACCTCAGCTCCCTGGTCTGCTGCGTGTCTTATTGTCTCTCCTCTGTGTCTCTTTTCATTGCGTCATCTTGCTGAGCCAGGTCTCCGTGCCAGTTAGCACTTCTGCATGGGCCAGCTTGCCTTTCACCAAGAGGCCCCAGGAATCGAATCCTGGACCTCCTATATAGTAAACAGGAGCCCAATCCCTTGAGCCACATCTGTTTCCCTGTACTAATTCTTGAAGACCACATTCACATAGACTATATAGCAATGTTATAGATTTCCAATTTTTTAGAGTCTCTACTCCTTGAGGCAATCTGGGAAGATGCCTACTAAAGTTCATCAAGTTCTGCTTGATGAACTGATGGTAAGTTGATATTGATTCCTTATTGCTGCAGAACAACAGAACTATGTTTTATATTTATATCTATTTTGTGCTGCAGAGGTTTATTTTATCAAATTAGTGTCTTTCATTCGTAAGTTCCTTAAAGGCATTCACATTTGTATTCTCCTGCCTTTATTGCTCTGCCTGGCACATAGCAAGAACTCAACAAATGTTCAGAGGCAGTGACCTCAGTTGGCTTCCAAACAACTCAGATAACTCAGAGTGTCAGATAAGAATAACAATGATTAAAATATAACAAGAATTGCTAATGTTTATGGAGTGTGTCCTATGTGCCAGGCATTCTGCTAAGCACTTCACATAGAGCATCTCTTTTACTCCTTAGAATAGCACTAAGAGGTAGCTTCTCTGATTTTTCAGTTGATGGCCAGGAAAGAGAGTCCTAGAAAATTCTGCAAAGCTGGGAGAAGAACCAAGGTCTTCTGACGGGATCAGGACTCTCTCTGTCATCTTTTTCTGCCTCTCCTAAATTCAAATTTTGTTTCAATATTGAAGACTCTCTCCTTGTCCAATTGAAACAAACCCAAGCTCCTGAAAATATAATCTAAGGAGTCTAAAATATCTGAAAACATCACTGTACATAGTACAAAGGCAGCAACATAGCAACACAAAGATGTTAGATCAATGGAATATTGGTTTGGTTAGGGCACTGACTTTCTAGATCATTATTTTTAAGGGAAAAAAGGAGGGTTTGATTGCAGTTTGAACTGGTTCAGGGTAGAGAACTATCCACCCTAACACCACAACTTTACAAAATGTTATCAAATTAATCTCTATATTTAAGTGATGAAAGCCATAGTTGTTATTAAGTTTGTCAGCAATAAAGCAGATTGGGGCCACTCCAAACCACATCAAGTGAGTTATGCCTTTGTTCTCTAGGCTTTCTGACCTGTTTTTTAGCATCACTTTTTATTACTCTTGAGTGGAGATTCATGATGAATATGGAAACAAATCTGTATCTTTGTTTAAAAACCCTTGGGCTTTGGACCTGCCTGTGGTCTACCACTCCCACCCTGTCTGACACAACTCTCTTTGCCTTCCACACTCTCTTAGCCTCCGGCAATCTGGGCCCTGGTGCTGCAGGCTCACACAAGGAAAACATCCAGGGCAGGAATCACTCTCCTGTCCTGTCTAAGCTTCCTCACGGTTCTCGAAGGTGGGTGTGGAGCAAAGGCAGAGTTGCCAGGTAGTCAGGTAGCTGGCAGCTGGGTGCGCATTTGGAGGGCAGTGGGCCAGACATCATCTGGCCTTGGTGGCAGAGGAGATAGGCTCTTCTCAACACTTCCCACCCTAGGGCATCTTAAGGAGGCAGGTTCAAGATCAGAATTGCTTGTGGTTTGAACATGGCAAGGTGAGAAGCAGTGGGTGCAAGAGAAGCAGGGAGGGGGAAAGAACTGGGGTGGGTATGTGTATTAGTCAGCCAAAGGGGTGCTAATGTGAAATACCAAAAATGGGTTGGTCTTTATAAAGGATATTTATTTGGGGTAGAAGTCCACAGTTACCAGGCCATAAAGCACAAGTTTCTTCTCTCACCAAAGTCCATTGCCACGTGTTGGAGCAAGACAGCTGCCGACGTTTGCCAGGGTTCAGGCTTCTTGGGTTTCTCTCTTCCTGGGGCTGTGTTTCTCTCCAGGCTTAGCTCCTGTTTCCTCCACAAGGTCAGCTGTAGACGATCTGGTGAACGGCTCGCTTCTCTTCTCCTGGGGCCTTCTCTCCAATATCAAAACTGCTTCTC
>JAQZBX010005079.1:0-57650 GCA_029593785.1 Cabassous unicinctus | reverse complement strand
TTTCCAGTAATAGGGTTCTACCTAGTCTGCTGGGGTGCGAGCGGAAGTGCAGGGGGAAGCTGAGACCATGCTTGCTGCCCTGAGGTGAGGCAGGCACAGGTGGCAGGTGAGGTTCCAGGGTATGGCCAGAGCAGGAAAGTTTCCCTCGTGATTCTGCTCCACCTCTCCTGATGGTCATGGTGGGTGCTGAGAGCCACAGAAGCGCCGGGCAGGAGGGTGGCCAGGGCTCAGGCTCAATATTGTTCTAATATCAACACTACCCACAGAGAACTGCAGATTCAATATACATCTTTTAAAAATCCCAACAGACTTTTTTTTACAAATGGAAAAACCTATTCTCAAATTTACGTGACATCAATAAGTGGTTTGACTAGGCAAAACAATCACCTTACTTGTGAGATTGGGATAGATTTATATAATATGACAAGGGCTTCCATTGAGATCTGTCTGACTCAGATATGTAGGAATTTGTGGGATCCTCTGAGGGATATTGGGATCACAGACAATGGGGATGTAACTCTCCATGTTAATGGAGGGCCATTATTTTCCTGTAAGTTTCATGGGGACTCAGAGGCAAGGATGTGGAATAACTCTGAGACCAGAGCTGTTTCTCCTTTGGGGGATTTTCCTTCAGGCTGGGTGCAGTCTTGGGTTCTCAGAAGGAAGTGGAGGTCTCTGAAAGAACAAAAAACTGACCATCTCCCCTCCCCTGTATACCCTAAATCATAGGATCTGCAGTGAGTTAAGCATGAGCAAGGGTATGCAACTTCATTCAACATCACCAGTGACCAGTAAAATTCATAAGGAAACTAGAAAGTCTCACTGCTACATCTTTTGGAATGAACATGATCTGGGTGAGGAAGGACTGAAATAGGGAAGGTGCACACTCCAGGCTACTGAGAGAGTTGTTCAGGTCTTTAGTCAGGGAGGCAAGTGTTGTTGACCACCTCTAGAGAAGTTCTCATATCACTGATTGTACTTTTCAACTCCAGAATTTCTATTTCAGTTGATTTTTTACTTTCTAGCTCTTTATTGATATTCTCTATTTGGTGAGACATCATTCTTGTGTTTTCCTTTTACTCACTAAGCAGATTAAAACTTGGTAATTTATAATCCTTGTCTAATAAGCTCAAAATCTGGGCTTCCTGAGGGATAGTTTCTATTAACTGTCTTTTCCCTTGTGTGTGTGGCATTCTTCCTTGTTTCATTGCATGTCCAGAATACTGGATCCTTTGAACATTTTAAGGCAGCAAGTCTGGAAATCAGATTTTCCCAAATCCATGCTTTATTGTGACTGCTTGTTGTAATTGTTTGGTCATTTTTTTTTTAAATTTAAAGCTTTAGATTACATAAATGTTATATTAAAAATATAGGGGATTCCCATATGCCCCACCCCCACCTCTCCCACCCTTTCCCACATTAGCAACACCTTTCATTAATTTGTTAAAATTGATGAACACATATGGAAGCTCTGCTACTAACCACGGTCTATAGTTTATACTCTGCCCTACACAATTTTATGGGTTATGACAAAATGTATAATGGCCTGTATCCATCATTGCAATGTCATGTAGGACAATTCCAATGTCCCAAAAATACCCCCATGTTACACCTATTCTTCCTTCTTCCTCCCCTCAGAACCTTTGGTGGCCACTGCCTTTGTATCGATGGTAAAAGTTCTTCCATTGCTAAATAATAATAAGTCTATAGTAGCATAATAGTAAGTCTACTTTGGTCCATTGTTCATTCCCCAATCTTGAGGATTTGGGGATGGGGATGCCCACTCTGTTTCTAATTGAGAGGAGGCTTAGATTCCATGGGGCAGATGGATGGAACTGTCTTGCTTGCAGTTGCAGGCACTCTCTGTTCCTTGTACCACCATTTTTGTAAGGGATTTTTCTATGTTTATTCATCCTTCATTTATGTGACTACTCAGAAGAGGCAACAGGGAGGGAAGTTTTCTGCTTCATTCCAAATGTTATTCCAAAATGGGAAGTGTGAACTGTTTCATAATATGGCATTTAGAATGCAGTTCTTGAAATTGGATGGCTACATTTTTCTTAATTTGTTTATTAATCCTTTTTCACTTCTTTTCCAAGTGGTGTTCTGAAGTATGAACCTGTCTTCTACTTTTTCTAGAACTTCTCAATCTATATTTTCCTTATTTTTCTATCAGTCTGTTCGGGACTTTACTTGTGTCCCCATCAGCCAGTCAAACACTCCCTTCATTTGGGTAAGCACTGGAGGTTGTATGGTGCTATATATATTAAACATTTTTATACTTCAACAACTTAATTGATTTGTTAGTTCATAATAATTGGGGGTGAATCAGCAGTGATGGACATTTGCACTGTAGCATTACATACCATGTAGGGTCCTGTGTTAGTTTTTAAGGGCTATCATATAAAGAACAAAACTCTTGACCTCTAAAAAGAATGAAAAAATTTTCTCTTGCATTTCTGCAATCAGAAGGCTGAAAAGTGTTGCTGGGCTATGCTTTCTCTGAAGGCTCTAGGGAAGAGTAATTTTTGCCTTTGCCTAGCTTCAGGAGGAGGATGTCAATCTTTGGTGCCCCATGGGATTTACCTGCATGAGTCCAGTTTCTGCCTCCACTTTCATATGGCCTTCTCCCCTTTTGCATCTGTGTCGGCCCTTCTCTTTTATAAGGACAGCAGTCATATGGAATTAGGGAGTTTGGGCATGGGATTCAACACCCATCTCTCCATCAATGAGCTATTCTAGGTAGGGAAATGTTTCTTGTTTCTGGAGAGGTCTAAATTTATTTCCCTTCCCCAATTAAGTTCCCACAAGATTTATTATGAATGTGTGGTTTTTCCCTGGTTTTTCTCTCCTTCTTCTCTTTTTTACTTCTTTAAGTTTTAGTCAAGAGGGTTGTAACTTTATGGTAAACACTATGGTATTACACTTTTTAAAGTTTTTTTTCAGTTGCTTATATGGTAATTTAAAAACTACTCATTTAATTTTTAAATCTCTCTTTCAGTTGCCTGTAGCCTACTTTACAGGAGAGAACACTCATAAAAAAATTGGCCAGGTTCCTAATTATATCTCTCCTAAACAGTCCCCTCCCAACTACCTTGCCAGTCCTCCTGCACACATACAGCACTACAAGGAAACATTTTCATTTTGGGTGTTGCCACCATAGGAAACACAATTGAGTTCTCCTGATTACACAAAAGGACAAAATAGTGTGTGATTCATTTATATGAAATATCAGGAACAAGTAAATTGATGGAGACAGAGAGGAGATAAGAGGTTATTACCATGGGCTTTGGATAAACAGGAATGATGTCAATAGATCATGGATATAGTTTCATTCCAGGAATGAAATTATTTTAGAAATGAATGGTGGTGAAGATAACATATAATATTGTACATATAATTAATGCCACTGAATTAATTGTACACATGAAAATGGTTAAAATAGCAAGTTTTATGTTATATGAATTTTACCTTAAGGCTTTTAAAAAGCCCTATAGAACAGAAAAAAAATTTAAAATCAGCAGACAAAGATACAAGGAGGCTGAAATGGACTTAGATTATGTCAAGAACAATTATTGTTCTGACAATTTGATTAGGTTTCAAAAAGGACAGGAGAAATGTTGGGGCAATTTTGTTAAGACACACAGTGTGTACTTTAGCACCATTTTAGATAAACTATTACTTATTAATAGTGGTTGTCTGGAGCTACAAAGCCAAGGACTCTATATTCCTGATTATTTTCTGTTTCTCTCCTTGGTCTCTCTTTCTTCCCTGAAGGAAGGCCAAAGAGCACCAAAGTCCATGCTTGTTAACCAAACAGGTCCCTACACCGGAGCCACTTATCCTAGCCAAGTAAAATTCCCTGAGTAATGCATGGACTGCATGCCAGTGTACTGGTGGTTACTCTATGGCCCCTATCTCCCCTGGAAGACCTGGTGGAGGAGTCTCCTAGTGACATGGAAGATGAGGAGGCCTCATCTAATGCTGAGGTAAGGTCACCTATTTTTGTCCAACACAGAAATGTTCCTTTCTCATATTTGTCCTTGTTCAATTGAGTACAGATCTTAATATATGATGGTATGCATTATAGATATTACCTTCTGTTTGGGGGAAGGAATAGTTGGAGGGGGCACTCCCACCAGAGATCCCTGATGAAAGAAAGTATTAAAAATAGCATGACCATATGGTGATGGGCTTTTGTCTTAGCATTGTCTTTCCTTCTTGGATTAAGTCTTTTTTAATTACCACCAAAATGGATGAGAGACAGCCTCTAAGAAAAGTCTGAGCCTTTTCCACAGTTGTTTGTCATGTTTATTCATGGGATCATGTTTCCCATCTCTTTTTATAAAATCAACAAGATCGGAGCAAAAATGACACATGTTCTGATCCTCACAGTGTTTTCTTTTCTGCAATTGCAGGCCTTAAGAGCAAGTGAAAATGGTAGGCTTTCTGGGCTAATCCAACTGCTTTGGGAAATAATCAAGATAAAATAGGCGGCTTCCTGCAAGCCTTAGACTGAAAACCCAGCCTAATCCAGGCTTTATGGTGAATGAGCATATGGGTATAATGAAAGGCTTCCATTAAGCCATTCTGTCCTTGTTTCTACCATCCCTGGTACCAGATGTGCTCCCTTTAGATGGTACAGATTTGCCTGCATGGAGGCTTAAAGGAGTTCTACATGTGAGTCTCTGTGGTGTGATTGTGAGTTTGGGTGTGGGCATGTGGGAGGGCTTATGTACATTTCCCCAGGTGATATACCCACTCAACTGGACAAGTGCCAGTGCCAGCTTTCTCAAATATACTCCAGCACCTCTATGTGATTTGTGTAAATTAATTTGTTCCACCCTCACCATAGCCGTACCTGGGGTTTGCTTACTATCCCTACAATGAAGATGGAGAAACTGAGGTACAGGGATGAATAGCCAAGTTCTCATGCTCCAAGGAGCAGACCTTAATGTGGACTCAGGCTTGTGAACCCAGGCTTGTGCCTAGAATTTCCTGAGCCTACAGAGAGGCCAAAACTGCCCATCATTATGAGGAAACCTCAGTGGTCACACAGCATAGAGCACATAGCTGTACAGATTACCAGTCTCTGGCACAGTTATTGGTATCCAAAGGACATAGAAATCCCACAAGCTTCTAGGCACCTCAAAATCCTGAGAGTTGTGAGGCATCACATAAGATCACCTGGTCAACCCTGACAGGGTTGAGGTCACAACTCAGCAGCTCACCCAAATCTGATAGTCATTAGGAAGACCATTTAATGTATTTGATAACATCACCATGGACCATATAGACTCTCAAATCCTGTGAGTCACACAGTAAGGTTTTTGAAAAATGAGAACTCAGATACCACTTGGGTTTTAACCTGATGTCCAGCACCCTTGTTGAAATGCTTGTAAGAGAAAAACAATGTTAGAGGACATCAGCACTCAAACAATGTATCTCTCCATAATGGATACCCCACTGTTAATGGCCAATTATGGACAACCAATATTTTGATTAATACACAGATATGGTGTAAAAAAGGAAGACTAGAAGTAAAGTCATATGATTAAGTGGTGATTTTAATGGTCAGATTTAAGTATTTTCAAATTGTCTATAATTAAGTATCTTTATCACAAAGGATTAGTGAATAAATATAATAAAATATAGTGCCTAGAATTGAATTCAGTCCACAAAAAAGGTTGCTTCTAATCAATTGGAAATTCCTTTAGAACACATGGTAAATGTGGTACCAGTATTTGTAGATCCATGAAGATCCTGGAAATTTAGGTGAGATATGGAATAATCAGGAGGCCTGATGGTACACTGTCATTGAATTGTAGTGTATATTTTATTACCATTTGTAGAATGACTAAGGCCAGTTGCTTTAGGTTGCCATTAGCTATAAAGTTAAGGAATTTGATTCCTACTACATACTTTGCCATCTTTCTTTCATCATTGAAGATGATCCCACAGCAGCTCACACCATGCTTCTTAAACTACCAACTCTAAACACTCTAGCATCTTTTCCAAGCCAGAATACACCAAGAAATTTGTGAGTAATGTAGCAATGTGCTGAGAGTTACTCTGTGTCCTCCTAACACCCCAGGAGGAAGTGATGGTGGCAATTCCTAGTAAAGAAGAGTTTGAGAAGTCCCCATCTAAAGCCAAGGTGAGATCACTATTCTTTGTCTAAGTTAGAGAGGTTGCTCTTTTGTTTCTTTCTTTTTCAATAGATTTCAGTTAAGGATGTCTGATAATATACATATAGATTACAGATAAAATTTCATTGGGGTGGAGGATGTTGAGTGGGAATCTTTTACAACTGGTGCATGAATCAAAAGGGTATCCACAAATGGCAGCAACAGGTTATGTAAAATATCTGGTAGGAGACCTATTTCTCAGCTGTAATTTTTTCTCCTTGGATTAAGAATTTGTAATCACATACCAAAATGGACTTGAGAGATACATGTCCAGGAAAAATGACTGCCTTTCTAGACTTGACTGCTAATCTTGTTTATGGGGCTTTGTCTTGGCCACTGTTTCCTATCTTCTTTTCTAAAGGTGCCAAGAAAGCAAGAGCCCTGTTCACACAGGACACAGCATCATTTGATACTCCTAGATTTTTTTCTAATTTCAGGTGGCCCTAGGAAAAAGTGAAAATGTTATATATCTAGAATCACTGTCATCTGGAAAAAGATGGATAAGACAACAAGTGCATTGTTAGTACATTTGCCATGAGAGTCATCCTGGTTCCAGCTCCTGGACGGAATGAAGATTGGGGGTGAGGTTAAAGAAAGTGATTTTCCAGGGGAAGGACTATGGGCATGTTCTAAAGTACTGAAAGCAGCTGTGTTCCCTTTAATTGGCATGGATTTGTGTGTACAAGGATTAGAGGATGCCTATGTTTGAAACTATGTGGTTTGTTTGGGAATGTGGTAGGGGGAGAAGGGAGTTCCTTGTGAGTTTCCCCAAGAGATGTCTCCAATTTAACACTGGACAACTGCCATTGTGCACTTTCTCAAAAATAATCCAATGACCACAGCACACATTGCATATTTTAGCTCATAAAATCCTCACCACAATCATTGTGGGGTTATATTTATTCTCCCCATCACTTACATAGAGATTCTGAGGCACACAGATTAATTCCCGAGATCTCAAATTCTTAAATAGTATAGATAAAATTTGAACTCAAGCTTGTGGCCCAAATGCAGATACTTGAACAACTCAATTTCATTGATCTCACAGCCATGGGTCATCAGTGTCATTAAGATGTTAATATTATGCAAAGCTATCTACAGACCTAATGGATTTCTTTTTTTTTTTATTATTTTAAAATGATATATAAATACATATGTATATATGTGCATTTGTTTACATAAAAGTTATTTGTTATATATATATATATTTTTTAAAGGTGCCTAGATTACCTAAATATTACTCAGAAATTACAGGGATTCCCATGTTCCCCACCACCCACACCTCCAACAACATCCCACACAGCCATTCCTCATCCGTGTGGTACAACACCCGCAATGGATATACACATCCTGGGGCCTTGCCACCGAGCATAGACCACAGTTCACATCACAGACCACACTCTCTCCTACCCAGTTCTGCATGGTATATTCTGATGGAAAATGGCCTACATCCGTCGTCGCGTCGCCACTCAGGACAACCCCCAAAGTCCCAAAAAAGCCCGAGTATTTCAGCTGCCCCTCCTATCCCTGCCGCAAAAATGTCCAGTGGCCACCGGCTCCACCTCACTGCTACAATTTCTTCCACTGCTTGAATCACAATATGTCTGCAACAGAACACCACCTAATGGATTTCAATATAAATTTCAACAGCCTTCTTCACAAAATGGAAAAGCTAATCAACAAACTCATATGGAATAGCAAGGAACTCTGAACAGTCAAAAATATCTGGAAAAAGAAAAAAGTTGGAGGACTCACACGTCCCAATTTCAAAACTTATTACAAAGCTGCAGTAATCAAAACAATGTGATACTAGACAAGGAGAGACATGCACATAAGACCAATTGAATGAATTGTTTCATAGAAATAAATCCACTCATCAATGTCCAATTAATTTTTGACAAGGGTGCCAAGTCCACTCAAAGTGGAAAGAACAGGCCCTTCACAAATAGTACTGGAAAAAAACTGGGTATCCATATGCCAAAGAATAAATGCAAACATACTATACACAAAAATAAAGTGAAAATAAATGAACAACCTATATATAATAACTAAAACTATAAAACTCTTAGAAGAAAATATAGGGAAATATCTTCAGGACCTTGTATTAGACAATGGATTCTTATTTTTTATTAGAGAAGATATAAGTTTAAAGAATAGTCATGCATAGAATACAGAGTTCCCTTATACCACCTGTGGCAGTTTGACATTATTTATGAATCCCCCCAAAAATATTGATTATGTTTGTAAACTGGTCTGTTTCTCTGGGTGTAATAACCCTTTGATTGTATTAGATACAGCTGAGACATCTGATTAAATTATGTTATGATTAGGGCTTTGATTCAACCATGTCATTAGAGTGCAATTCAGCATTGAGTCCCTGCCCCCTTGGTGGGTTGATGAAACAGACTCTCACATGGAAGTAAACACACAGAGAAGCAGATATGTGAGGAAAGAGAGAAGGCTCTATTAGACACAGCAGAGGTTCTGGGAAGAGCGATGAGCCTGATAGCCTACAGCTGACCTTGTGAAGAGAGCAGAGCAACCGAGCCTAAAAAGAAATGAGCCCTAGGGAGAGAGACAAGACTTATGCCAGCCTACAGTTGATATCAGAAGAACCTGGGAACACGGAGCCTTAAGAGGAAGAAGGAAGGCTGAATCCTTACAGATATCACCCACCATCTTGCTTCAACATGTGGCAAGTGACTTTGAATGAGCAAGAACCTCTTAAGGTTCCTTGAGTTGGACTCTTTAGGGCCTTGTGACTGTAAGCTTCTACCCCAAATAAATACCCTTTATAAAAGTCAACAGCTTTTATAAAAAAGCACCCTTTTTGGCTGACTAATATACCATCCTATTTTTAACACCTTGCTTTATGTGCTACAGTTGTTACAATTGAGGAAAGAACATTTTTATACTTGTAATAATAGCTGTCATACTTGGTTTACATTAGGGTTCACTCACTGTATTTTAAAATTTTTATTCTAGTAATATACATACAAACTAAAATGTCCCCTTTTAACCACTTTTAAATATATATCAGTGTTGTTAATTACATTCACAATGTTGTGCTACCATCACCAACATCCATTACCAAAATTTTTCTATCAACACAAATAGAAACTGTTTGTACAACTTAAGCATTAATTCCCCATTCCATAACCCCACCCCAGCTCCTGATAGCCTATATTCTAATTCTACACTTAACTTTCTGAGGAATCACCAAACTATTTTCCACAGCAGCTATACCATTTTATATTTCAGCCAACAATGAATGATTGCTCCCACTTCTACACCCTCTCCAACACTTGTAATTTTCCATTTTTTAATAGCAGTCATTCTAATAATGGGTCCACTCAAAAGGAACCATGAAATAGAATCTCATTGTGGTTTTGATTTGAATTTCCCTAATGGCTAATGATGTTGTGCACTTTTTCATGTGCATTTTGGCCATCTGTTAGGCAATGGAGCCTTATACTTCATAATGAAAACATGAGCAATAAAAGAAAAAAAAAATAGATAAATGGGGCTTCATCAAAATTTAAAAATTTGTGCATCAAAGACATTTTCAAGAAAGTGAAAAGACAACCAACAAAATAGGAGAAAATATATGGAAACTATATATCTAATAAGGGTTTATATCCAGAATATGCAAAGAACTCTTTCAACTCAATAACAAAAGGCAAACAAACCCATTAAAAATGGGCAAAGTAATTAAATAGACATTTCTTCAATGAAGATATACAAATGGCCAATAGGCACATGAAAAGATGTTCAACATCATTAGTCATTAGGGAAAGTCAAATCAAAAGCATGATGAGTTATCACTTCACACTCATTAGAATGTATATTATCTTAAAAATTGGAAAATAGCAAGTGCTGGTGAGGATGTATATAAATAGGAAGTATTATACTCTGTTGGTAGGAATGAAAAATAATGCATCCACTGTGGAAAACAGCTTTGCAGTTCCTCAAAAAGTTAAACTTAGAACTACCACATCACCTGGCAATTCCACTTCTTTGAATTCTAAAAGAATTCAAAGCAGGGATTCAGACAGGTGTTTGTATACCAATGTTCACAGCACGATAGACAAAATGTAGAAGCCAAATATCCACTAGCAGATGAATGGATAAACAAAATCTGGTAAATGCATACAATGGAATATTATTCAGCTGTAAAAAAGAATGAAGTCCTGATGCATGCGACAACATGGATGAACCTTGAGGACATTACATTGAGTTGTGACATATGCCAGACACAAAAGGACAAATATTGTATGCTCTCACTGATATGAACTAATTATCATAAACAAATTCATAGAAATAGAATCTAGAATGTAAGCTACCAAGGGATAGAACTGGGGTAGAGAATGGGGAGCTGATGCTTAAATTGAAAGGGGAAGTTTTGGGTGAGTACATTACTAGAAGGAAAATTAGAAGTCAAAACAAAGGACTGTATAACTCAGTAAACATTGTTGTAGCTGATGGACTGGGGTTAATAGTATAAATATAAGATTGTTCTTTCATGAATTATAGCAAATGTATGACACTATTACCTGGTATTAATAATAGGATGGTATATGGAAAAAGCACACCTAATGTAAACTATGGGCTATGGTTATCAGTAGTAACTTAATATTCTTTCCTCAATCATAACAAAGGTACCACAGTAATGCAAAGTGTCAATAATAGAGGGGTATATGGGAACATTGTATTTCTTACATGACTTTTTCATAAACCTACAATTTCTCTAATTTAAAAAAAATTCTGATAATTTAAGAAAACATGCTAAGTAAGAGAAACCAGGCACAAAGTACTACATAGTCTATGTTTTCATTTGTATAAAATGACAGTACAAATAAATTTATAGAGATAATTATATTAGTGGTTATGAAGTCCTGAGGGAGATAGGGTCTGAGAGGTGACTGCTAAGGGGTATGGGACTTTTCTTCTTGGAGTGATGAAAATGTTCCAAAATTGATTGTGGTGATGGATGCACAACTCTGTGATTATACTAAAAGTCACTGATTGTACACTTTGTATAGATTGTATGGCATGTGAATATATCTCAATAAAACTGCTTTTAAAACTTGGGACACACACTGTGGAGGTCCTTCTAGTTCAATATAAGAACTTTGGATTTTACTGTAAGATAGGAATGGATGGGGGGGGGGTTCAGTAAAGTGTAAGAAGGGACAAAACCTGACTTGGGTTTTAACAGGACCATTCTGGCTACTAGATAAGAATGGACCACAGTGGCAAGAAGGTCAAAAGACAGACCAGTTAGGAAGCTATCACAATAGTCCAGGGGAGAAATATGGTGGATTAGACAGAGCAGTAGCAGTTAGGGGAACCAGGTGGTCAGGTTTTGCATATATTTGAAGCAGTTGATGCTGGATTGATGTAGGTAAAGAAAGTGACACAATCCCAAAATCCTCAAGATAGAGGAATGAACAATAAGGGGGAAATGCAAATGCAGACTGAAGCAGACATTATTATTCTAGTAATGGATGAACTTGTAGTATTAATATAAAGGGAGTTGGCACCAGAGGTTCTTAGGGGAGGAAGAGAAGAATAGGTGTAACATGGGGTATTTTTGAGACATTAGAATTGTTGTGCAGGATACTGCAATGCCAGAAACAAGTCATTATACAATTGCCAAACCTTTAAAAATGTGCAGTGCAAAGTGTAAAATAAAATAAAAAAAAACATAATGTAAACTATAGACCAGGGGTTCTTGACAAGGGGCCTGTGAACTTAAATTGAAATAGAAAAAAAATTCTTGTGGGGACATGTTGGTGCAGGTGTGATATATTCATTAAATATTACAGAATATAGTATGACTTAGTAAGGGGTCCATGCTTTTCACTTAGTAGCAATGCTTCAATATGTGTTCATCAAGTGTAACAAATGTACCACACCAATGAAAGATGCTGTTAATGGGGGAAAGTGTGAGAGTGGGTGGAGGTGGAGTATATGGGAATCCACTATATTTTTGATGGAACATTTGTGCAATCTAAAGCTCCTTTAAAAATAAAGGAAAAAATACTAAAAAGAATGTGACAGAGGAAAAAGAATCAGTAGAGTTGTCTGGCTGGATGAGAGAAAGACTAGGGCATCATAAACCTATTTGATATTTGAAAACAAGGAATCAGATTCCTAAGGGAGAGTGCATAGAATGAGATCCATAAAAAACAAAAATGATACATTGATATTCACCAAACCTTAAAACTACTGATCTACAAAAGACAAACTATAAAGGCAAACTGCAGGAAGGGAAAAATATTTGCAAATCTCAAATATGACAAAGAAAGAGCAGATATCTAGAATATATAAAAAGAATTCACAAAATTCTCAAAACTCAACCATAAAAAAAGCCTATTAGAAAATGAGCAAAATGCATGAACAAACATTTCACCAGAGTAGATACATGGATGGGAAATAAGTACATGAAGAGAAGCTTGATAAAATTAACCATCAGGGAAATGCAAACCAGGCCATTATGAGATATAACTACACTAATAAAACAATTAAAATATAAAGTGGCAATACCAAATGCTGGTGAGAATGCAGAGAAACTGAATCTCTATATATTGCTTGAGGGAATGTAAAATAGTATAGTCACTCTGAAAACTAGTTAGCAGTTTCTTATAAAACTAAATATAGGGACAACCACCAAGATGGTGGCAGAATAAAGAGCTCCTAGATTCAGCTCCTGCTACAGGGCAGTTAGGAATCACCTAGAGCTATCTAAAGCACTTGTTTGGGGGTTCCAGGTGACCATAAGGGTATCCTGCAACATCCTTGAAAGAATGGAAGGAGGAGACTATCCATCTGCAGAGAAGATTCGTAAGTAGAGTCCTCCACTCCATGGAGACCAGTGCCCATCCTCCACTGGAGGCACAAGCTACTTTGGGAGCTATTCCACAGCTGGAATTGGAAGCACCACTTCCCAAAAATGGGGAAGGAAGAGATGGTTCACCACTGATTTCAGCTTCTGATTAGTAAATTTGGTGGGCTAAAGTATAATCCTAAGAACACCTAAAGTTTGAACCACTCCAAGTCAGAAAGAGGCTGGTAGCTCCCATCTTAACTCCATGCCTGACAAGTATTTATTTTGTGTGAAAAAAAATTACAGAATACTATCATGGGAACAATTTGCCCGTGATTATACTATAATGTTCATGTACTATAATGTTGTTATCTTAAATTTATCTGGTCTATTCCAGCTCTTTTTTTGGTTACTATTTGCATGGAATACCTTTTTCTAAACTTTCACTTTTAATCTGGTTGTGTTCTTATGTCTGAGGTGGGTCTATTGTAGCCAACATATAGACAGCTCATATTTTTTATCCATTCTATCAGTTTATGTCTTTTGACTGGAGAGTTCAATCCATTAACATTCAGTGTTATTACTGTAAAGGCATCACTTTCTTCACCCATTTTGTCCTTCAGCTCTCTGCTGTCATATCATTCTATTGTCTGTCTTCTTATCATTTAGTTTATCCTTCCTAATAATCTTCATTTCTAAACTCTTCTCCAAATCTCTCACCCTTGTTTTATCCTTTCAGGCTGCAGCACCCCCTTTAGTGTCTCTTGCAAATCTGGTCTTTTGATAACATATCTATCAGTTTTTGTTTGTCTGAGAAGACTTTGAACTCACCCTCATTTTTGAAGGACAGCTTTACCGGATACACAATTCTTGGCTGGCATTTTTTCTCTTTCAGTACCTTAAATACATCATACCACTTTCTTCTCTCCTCTATGGTTTCTGATGAGAGGCCATTAGTTAAGTTAATCTTATCAAGTTTCCCTTGTATGTGATGCTTTGCTTTTCTCTTGCATCTTTCAGAATCCTCTCTTTTTTCTTTTAAAGATTTACTTTATTTATTTATCTTCCCCTCATTGTTTACAGTCATTGTCTGCTCTCCATGTCCATTTGCTGTGTGCTCTCTGTGTCTGCTTGTCTACTCTTTAGGAGGCACTGGGAAACAAACCTGGGACCTCCCATGTGGAAGAGAGGCACTCAATCACCTGAGCCACCTCAGCTCCCTGGTTTATTGTGTCTCTCATTGTTTTTCCTCTTTTTGTCTCTTTTGTTGAGTCATCTTGTTGCATCAGCTCACTGCACCTGCCCACTGCACCAGCTTGCCTTCTCCAGGAATCACCAGGAACCAAACCCAGGACCTCCCATGTGGTAGGCAGAAGCCCAATTGCTTGAGCCACATCCATTTCCCAGAATCCTCTCTTTATCACTGATATTTGTCATTCTGAATAGTAGGTGTCTTAGGGTAGGTCTATTGAGATTTATTCTGTTTGGGGTATATTGCCCTTCTTGAATATTGATATTTATGTCCTTCATAAGCATTGGAAAGTTTTTGGTCATTATTTCCTCAAATATTCCTTCTGCCCCTTTTCCATTCTCTTCTCTTTCTGGGACACCAACAATGCAAATGTTTGTACATTTTGCATTGTCATTCAATTCCCTAAGACTCTGTTCCATTTTTTTCTCTTCTCTTCTCTTTCTGTTCTCCTGTCTTTTCTAGTTCAGATGTTCTATCTTTGAAATCACTAGTTTTGTCTTTTTTAATTTATTGAAGTATATCACTCATACATGAGCATACACAAACAATAAGTGTATAGTAATAGTTGTGAACTTACAAAGCAAACATTCATAACATCATTCAGGGGTCCCTTACATCAACCCTCCACCAACACCTTGCATTGTCATGAGACATTTGTTACAAATTATGAAAGAATATTGTCAAAATCTTATTACTAATTATAGTCCTTATCTTACATTTGGTGTGTTTTTCCTCCAACGAACCCTATTATTATTTTTTTAAGTATATTTTTATGACAGAAGTTGGAACTTTACAAAACAATTGTGCACATGTGAAGAATTCCCAAACAACATCCTTCTATCAACACACCACACCATGGTGAATATTTGTTACAGATTATGAGATAATATCATCCCATTATTATCAGGTCCACAGCGTACATTTTCCATACTCCCCCATTATCAACACAGTACATCTTTGGCATAGACACAAGAATATTGCATTATTACTGTTACCACACTCCATAAGTCACTCTAGTTGTATTTTTCCCATGCTTCTCCACATTCCCACCACCCTGCAATAGTGATGTGTATGTGCTGCTCTAGCTTACAAAGGACACTTTTGTATCTGTGCCATCAACCACAATTCTTATCCATTTCTGGGTTTACTGTGCTATTCAGTCCCTAGATTATTCTCTAGCTTTCTGTCAATTGGCATTTACATCCCTAGACTACCATTTTCAGTGACAAACCCATTTATGAACCAGCTGTTACTCACTATAATGTGTTACCATCAACTCTGAACATTTCCATACTTTTACAGTAAAGCTAATTAAAACTTCCACATACATTAAATATCAGTAGTCCATCTCAGTCCTCCTCTTATCTCCTTTAAGAATCCACCACCTACCACCAGGTCTTGAAGATATTTTCCTACATTTTCTTCTAGTTTTATGGTTCTTGCTTTTATATTTAGGCTTTTTATTCATTTTGAGTTAATTTTTTGTACAAGGTGTGAGATAGGGGTACTCCCCCCTTCCCTTGCCATGGATATCCAATTCTCTCAGCACCATTTGTTGAATAGACTGTTCTGCCCAAGCTGTGTGGGTTTGACAAGCTGGTCAAAAATCAGTTGACCATAGATGTGAGGGTCTGTTTTTTAATAATCAATTCAGTTCCGTTGGTCTGTGTGTCTGTCTTTATGCCAGTACCATGCTGTTTTTACCACTGTAACTAGCTAATACAACTTAAAAGTCCAGAAATGAGAGTATTCCAACTTTGCTTTTCCTTTTTAAGATGCTTCTGGCTATTCAGGACCACTTACACTTCCAAATAAATATGATAATCATGTTTTCCATTTATTTAAAAGATGCTGGTGGAATTTTTATAGGGATTGCATTGAATCTCTATATCAATTTGAGTAGAACTGACATCTTAATGATATTTAGTTTTTCAATCCATGAACATGGAATGTTCTTCCAATTATTTAGGTCTTTTTAAAATTTCTTTTAACAATGAATTGTAGTTTCCTGAATACAAGTGCTTTACATCATTGGTTAAGTTTATTCCTGAATATTTGGGTTTTATTTGTCATATTTTATTTTCACCACTCTTTTGACACTTTTAACTACTTTTATTGATATAATTTTCATTTCTAGACTCTCTTCCAGGCCTCTCTCTCCTGTCTTTTCTTTTCAGGCTGTAGCACACCCTTTAGTGTTTCCTGCAAAGGAGGTCTCTTGGTTACAAACTCTCAGTTTCTGTTTATCCGTGAATATTCTAAACTTGCCCTCATTTTTGAAGGACAATCTTGCTGGATATAAGATTCTTGGCTGGAAGTTTTTCTCTTGCAGTATCTTAAATATAGCATACCACTCTCTTCTTGCCTCCATGGTTTCTGGTGAGAAATCAGCATTTAATCTTATTGGGTATCTCTTATATGTTATGCATTGCTTTTCTCTTGCTGCTCTCAAAATTCTCTTTGTCTTTGGCATTTGACGTGCTGATTAGTATGTCTCAGAGTTGGTCTATTCAGATTTTTTAGGATGGGAGTACGTCATGATTCTTGGACCTGGATATCTATGTCTTTCAATAGGGTTGGGAAATTTTCTACCATTTTTTCTTCCAATATTCCTTCTGCCCTTTTCCCTTCTCTTCTCCTTTGGGGACACACATGACATGTATGTTTGCATGTCTCTTGCTGTCCTATATTTCCCTGAGACCTTGTTAAAGTTTTTCCAAAGTTTTCTTCATCTGTTCTTTTGTATGTTTACTTTCAGAAGCCATTTCTTCAAGCTCACCAATCCTTTCTTCTGCCTCCTCAAATCTGCTATTATATGATTCCAATGTATTTTAAATTTCATTTATTGCATCTTTCATTGCCATGAGATCTGCTGTTTTTCTATGTATGCTTTCAAATTCTTCTTTGTGCTCATCCAATATCTTCTTAATATCCCTAATTTCTTTAGCCATCTCATTGAATTTATTAAGGAGATTTGTTTGAACATCTTTGATTAGTTGTCTCAACTCCTTTATGTCATCTGGAGGCTTATCTTGTTCCTTTAACTGGGCCATATCTTCCTGTTTCTTGGTTTGGGCTGTAAATTTTTGTTGTTGTCTTGGCATCTGGCTTACTAGAGTATTTATTCTGGGTGCAGTTTTTCTCTTTCATTTAGGGCTTCTCCCTTGCTGGTTGTGTAGTAGGAGCCAAGGATATAATTGGTGCTGTAAGCTGTGGAGGCTGAAGCTACCCTCATTGCCCCAAGGACCAATGAAGCTTCTCCCAACTTTCTCCTTAGGGACAGAGCCACTGCTGTGTGGAATAATCCAACTCATGCAGGCATAGACTGTACTTGCCCAAAGAGACTGATGAAGCTTCATGCCCCTTTCTCCATTGCCTGGGGCAGGGATGGAGCTGCAGGTGTGGGCAGCAATCTCTGCAGTGCAGATCCAAGATGACCACAGTTGCCCAGGTAGACTTCCGATTATTCAGTCTGTGCCAGCTAAATGTACCTGCAGTTACCTGGATAGGCTGGTGCAGGACCCGTCAGCTTCCTCCCTGCTAGAGGTGGGACTGAAGCCTAGGCTAGGGCTGCAGGCCAATCTGGGTGTAAGAAACCAGTCTCTACTATCACTGTGATGTTCAGTCAGCCCGGCTTCCCCTCACTCTGGGGGTGGAGTCAAAATGGTGGCTACCAGCTTCCTTCTGACTTGGACAGTCTCAAACTTTAGCTCCTCTTAGGGTTATACTTTAGCCAGCCTGTTTATGAATCAGTAGCCGAAATCGGTGGCCAACTGTCTCTTCCTCCCCTGTTTGTGGGAAATGGAGCTTCCAATTCCTGTCACAGAATAGCTCCTAGGGTGACTTGCACTGCCAAAGTAGGATGACCATTGGTCTCCATAGTGTGGCCTATAATTTCCTGGAGAGGCTGGCACAGCTCCCCCCAGCTTCCTCCCTGCCCGAGATGGGCCTGGGTCTTAGGAAGAGCACCAATCTGATCTAGATGGAAAAAAGCCAGCCCCTACCAGCACTGTGATTTTCAGTCATCCCTGCTTCCCCTCATGTCAAGTGTGGAGTTAAGATGGCAGCCACCAGCCTCTTTCTGACTTGGACAGGTTCAAACTTTAGCTGTTCTTAGGATTATACTTTAACCTGCTGAATTTACTAATCAGTAGCTGAAGTTGATGTCCAACCATCTCTTCCTTCCCCATTTTGGGAAGTGGAGCTTTCAATTCCAGCCATGGAACAGCTCCTGGGGCAAATTGTGCCTCCAGTGGAGGATGGACACTGGCTTCTGTGGCATGGAGAGTTCTACTTATGAATCTTCTCTTCAGATGGGCAGTCTCCTCCTTCCATTCTTTCAAGGATGTTGCAGGATGCACTTCTGGTCTCCTGGAGCCCCCAAACAGGTGCTTTATATAGCTCTGGGAGATCACCAACTGTCCCATAGCAGGAGCTGATTCTCGGAGCTCTTTACTTTGCTGCCATCTTGCTGGTTGTCCTCTAATGTATTTTTAATCTCATCCATCATGTCTTTCATTCTCATGAAGTCTGTTACTTTTCTTTACAGGCTTTCAAATTGTTCTTTATGCTCTCCAAGTATCTTCTTAATATCTTTTATTTCTTTAGTCATATTTTCTTTAAATTCTTTGAAGTGATTTATGAGAGTTCGTGTGATTATCACTGATTAATTGTATTGAATCCTGTATCTCTTCATGATATTTGGTTTGTTCTTTTGGCTGGGCCATCTCTTCCTGGTATGGCTTGTAATTTTTTTGCTGATGTCTAGGCATCTGAATATGTTGGTGAATTTATTCTGATGGTTAATTTCTCTCTCACCTATTTTTTTTTTCACAGCTCTTCTTTGATATTTGGTTCAATTTATTCTCAGTTTTTAAAATTGCACAGCTTACATTTTCAAAATTGGGCTAGGGACCCACCAGTGGGATGCAGAATTTTCTCTCAGGGGTTGGAAAACTGCCCATGCAATTTCCATATTGGCCAGCAGATGGCACTAGTCAGTGCACCATTCCACAGAGGTGTTTCAGTCTCAGCTTTCCTGTGTTCCTGTGTTGAATCTCCAGATCGGAGGTTCAAAGTGGGATCTGCTGGCTATATTCACTGAAGAAAAAGACCCTGTCTTCCCCTCTCTTTACCCTTGAAACAGCTGACAGGGAGGAAGATGTCTCCTTCCCTCTCAGTCTGCTGCAGTGAGCCAGGTGTTTTACCCCAGCTTAATATCTTGGGGGTGGGGAAGGGGGGTCCTTCCTGGCCTACACAGGGCCTAAGCAACTCACATTTGTCATTTTGGCTTCTTCATCTCTATGTCCCTCACCCTCCTGGGAGTTGTGTAGCACTGTCCTGGTTTGCTGACCCCCAAAGCAGGTCCCTCCAACACCTTTTGGCTCTTTTTCCATTGTTTTTGTGAGAGCATTCAGCTCTGCCTGTTAGTCCATTTCCATCTTCTAGGATGATAGTCTTTTTGTTGTTAAGTTGAAGGGTTTCTTTATATATTTTGGATATTAAACACTTTTTGGATATTTGGTTACCAAATATTTTCTCCCATTGACTAGGTTGTCATTTTATATTCATGATAAATTCCTTTTATGCACAAAAGTTTTAAATTTTGACTAGGTCCCATTAATTTTTTTCTTTTTGTTGCTTGTGCTTTGGGTGTAAAGTCTAAGAAATAATTGCCTAACACAAGGCCATGAATATGTTTCTCTACATTTTCTTCTAGGAGTTTTATAGTTCTGGCTCTTATATTTAGGTCTTTGATCCATTTTGAGTTAATTTTTTAATTAGATGTAAGGTAGGGTTCCACTTTCATTCTTTTGCACATGGAGAGTACCATTTTGTTGCAGAGACATTTCTTTCCCAATTGAGTGGTCTTTGGCCCCTTGTCAAATATCAATTGGCCATAAACATGAGGATTAATTTCTTAACTCTTGATTCTATTTTACTGGTTTATATGTCTGTCCTTGTGCAAGTACCATGCTGTTTTAATTACTGTGGTTGTGTGATAAGTTTTAAGATTGGGAAGGGAGAGTCCTCCAACTTTGTTCTTTTTCAAGATGGCTTTTGCTATTTGGGTCTCTTAAAATTCCATATAAATTTTGTGATTGGATTTTCCATTTCTGCAAAGAAGGAAAAAACACTTTGGGTAGAATGGATATCCTAACAATATTTAGTCTTCTGATCAATGAACATGGAATGTCATTCCATTTATTTAGGCGTCTGATTTCTTTTAGCAATATTTTGTACTTTTCTGTGTACAAGTCCTTTTCTTTGATTAGATTCTTCCTAGATATTTGATTCTTTTAGTTGCTGCTGTAAGTGGATTTTTTTTTCTTGATTTAGTCTTTTGATTGATCATCACTAGTGATCAGAAACACTACTGATTTTGGGGTGTCGATCTTAAACCCTGCCACTTCTGCTAAATTCATTCATTAGCTCTCAGAGCTTTGGTGTGGATTTCTCAGGTTTTTCCATATATAAGAGCATGTCATTTGCAAATAGGGAAAGTTTTACTTCTTCCTTTTCAATTTGGATGATTTTATTTCTTTTTCTTGCCTAATTGCTCTGCTTGAACTTCTCATGCGATGTTGAATAACAATGATGACAGTGGGCATCCTTGTCTTGTTCCTGATGTTTCACTATTGACTATAACATAAGTGGTGTGTTTTTTCTTTATGCCGTTTATCATGTTGAGACATTTCCTTCCTGTTTTTTGTTCCTCTTTTCTTGTTTTCTTTTGACTAAATCACATAATTTTTTAGCATTCCATTTTAATTCTAGTATTGACTTTTACATTTTATTTCTTTGTGCATGTTTTTTTAAAGTGATTCAACTACAACACACATTTCTAAGTTATCTCAGTCTACTTTTGAGCAATATTAAACTACTTCACTATTAGTATAATGCATTTACAACCTAATTCCCTTTATGCTGTTTTTTCTACTTTACTTCTACATTTGCTACCAACCCCACAATACCTTGTTATTATTTTTTGCTTTAAACAGTCAAGATCTTTTTAAAAACTTGTACAAAATAATGACTATTATAAAGGTATTTTACATTTATCTAGATATTTGAACTTTCTGGTACTCCATAGAGTATTATTTCCCTTCAACAAGGAAATCTTCCAGAAGAAGACCTTTTAGCATTTCTTTTAGTGCAGGTCTTTTGTAAATGACTTATCTTAGCTATTGCTTGTCTGAAATGTCTTTATTTCACCTTCATTTTTTAAATGTGTTTTTACTGGATATAGATTCTAGGTTAATAGGGTTTATTTTTCCTTTAAGCACTTTTAAGATGTTGTTCCACTGGCTTCTGTCCTCAAGTGGTGTGAGGTTAGCTGTCATTCAGATCATTGTACTCCTCTATGTAATGAGTCTTTTTCTCTAGCCTCCTAGAAGTCTTGTTCTTTATATTTGTTTTTCAGCAGTTTAATTCTGATGTGCCTCTATGTGGTTTTCTTTGTATCTCTTTTACTTGGGGTTCAATGAACTTCTTGAATCTGTGGGTTAATGTTATTTATCAATTTTGGGAAAAAGTCAGCTATTATTAACTTTCAAATATTTTTTCTGCACCAGTCATTCTTTCCTCTCCTTATAGGATCTCCACTCTTTTTGTTCCTTGTTCCCAGGTGATTTTTATACATAAGGAAGCTTGAGAATGACTGGACAGGACCTTCCAGGCTCCAAGGGCAAGGCTGTGCTTTACTCATCTAGGGTGTTCCTCAGTCTCCCTGCAGTGCCTTGCACCAAGCCTTGCAGATAGAGGTGCTCAGTAAACATGTTGGCTTCCTTCCTAATGCAAAAGACATTGCTTATGCTGGTCTCTAGCTCATCCACAGAACTTAAAATTGAGTTGACTGTAGGGAATAGTGATAAGCACTGCATCATACACATCCAAGTTAATTAGGACTCCTCTAGTTTTGGATTACAGAAATCCAACCCCAACTGGCTTAAATGAAACAAAAGAAATGTGTTGGTCCATGCAACTGAGAAATCCAGTGTTTTTGTTTGCTCTGGTCATGGCTGAATTCAGGTTACTAACATGATATTTCTAGTACCTTCTCTCTCTTTCTTTCAGCTCTGCTTTCCTTTATGTTGATTTTTGTTTTCAGGCACGGCTCTTCCTACATTGAGGTAAATATTGTCAGCCTCTCTAGATTCACATGGCCTTTATACTTGTCTTCCCAAATAAATAGAGAATGCTTACCTGACAGCAGCCCTCCACCCCTCAAATTCCCAGAAAAAACTGTTGACCTGGCTTAGGTTATGTGCCCATTTTATAATCAGTTATTATAACCAAGGAGATGGATTACTCTACTCATCTTGGGTCATGTTGCTAGCCCAGAGGTGGGGAAGGCAGGGCCATGAAATGGCCAGTCCCTCTGTGTGGGGAAGGAAAAGATGCTGTGTGCACGCAACAGCAGATGGCTCCTAACACCATCTTGGACATAAGGGACATGTGCTCCTGTCAGTGCCTGTCAAATGAAAAACTTTAGAATCACATTTGTAAAAAGGGCCGCCCTTTTACTCCAGGGAAGTTAGGGAAAATTCCATAAATCATCCTGGACCTCTCCCTAGACCTAAAGAAGCAGAATCCCAGTGGGTGGAGACAGGGATAGTATATATATGATATTAAGTATAGAATGATAGTGATTTTGCCCAGCCAGCATACCTTTCATTTTCCTCTAGAAACCCGTCTTCCTTCTGAAACTTCCCCTCATCAGCCTCAGTCCATGTAGCTGGGGAGGGGGTATGAGATGATCCTACCCCAGTACCAAGAGTGAGTACATGGCTGAGGCCTGGCCAAGGAGAGAATTCAACCCGTCTGTCACAATGGGTGACAGTGAGTGGTTCAGGGATGGGTATTCCATGCAACCTGATCCAATGAGACCCAGAATTTTCTGGAACTCTTGGGAAATAGCAGCCTTCTCTTTCTATTGAAAGTGATAGCTGTAAGAGTGATGTGAGGCAGCAGCAGCTGGACCCACTCTGGGGTAGCCCACCTGAGAGCAAAGGCTTCAGTAGGCTGAGTGAGGTGAAGAGGGAAAGAGAGGAATTCTAGAAGACATCAAAGGAACCCTGCATCCTCTCCTGCAGTCTTGAGGGAGCACCCAGGGACAGGCCAATGTGCAGACAAACCAGAGAGCTGAGTGTGGCAGAGAACTGTGGCCAGAGTCCCAAAAGCCCTTCTCTTGCTGCTTGCTGCACCTCTGCTCTTGCAGTTAGGGGAGTCCATACACAACCCTCTCCACAATAGAGCTAAGTCTGTTTAAGTTGGATTTGTTGTTACTTGACAATATATTCCAAGTCCTTTCAGTCTTAGAAGTTTATTAATCCATTCAGCAGCTGTTTATTGAATGCTGATATGTGCTGGGTGCTCTAATAGGTACTGGGGATACAGCAGTAAACCAAACACACAGACTCCTTGTCCTCATGGAGATCACAGCCAGGACAGTTGACAGGCAATTGATAACACATATTTGCATGCATGTATAAGATAGAAGTAAGTTAAAAGCTACATGTCAGATGGTGAGTATTAAAGCAGGGAAAGAGGATAGGGAGAGTGAGGGGGTGGGTGGGCTTCACGGAGAAGGTGACACTTGAGCAGAGATGAGCAGAAGTGAATTGAGCCAAGCCAATGGGGGTTGGGGGTGCTCCAGGCTGAGGGAACAGCCAGCGTGAGGGATTGGCCATGGGAGCATTTTAGAGGACAAGCAAGGAGCAGTGTGGTCCAGGGGGAGCAGATGTGGGAGAGAGTGGGGTATGCAGGAAGCCAAGGTCACATGGGGGCCAGATTGCATGGGGCCTTCTGGGCCCTTGTGGGCCCTTGACAGGACTTTGGCTTTTGCTTTGAATGAGATGGGAGCCATGGCAGGATTCTGAGCAGAGGAGGTTCATGGATTTTGTGGCCTTGGGCAAGAGGCTTCAGCTCTGTGAGCCTCATTTGCCTCATCAATGAAATGGGGTGAATCCCATGAGGCCAAACCCAGAGTAACAATTGCTGGAGGCAAGATCCACCAATGGATGCTAAAATCAATGGGTGAAAATTTGTGGAGAAACAGAATATCCACAAAGTCTCAAAGCATGTCCCCCAAGATATTTATTCACTACAAAGTAACTCTACCATGGAGAAACCTAGCAGGTGCCACCTTAACCAAGAGGTCAAGGTTCACATCACCAGGGATAAGGCACATCAACCTCAGGTAGTCCCTGATATGCTGCCCTGAGGATACAGCACTTCTGTGATATTCTTGCCAAAAATGAGTGAGCTCAGTCTCATCATGAAAAACATCAGACAAACCCATAATGAAAGACCTTTGACAAAATAACTGACTATTGATCAGCCCAAGTGTCAAGGTCATGAAAAACCAAGGAAAGAAACTGTCATAGACGGAGGACACTAAGAGACAAAAAAACCCCATCTAAATGCAATGTGGGCCTCTAGATTGGATTTTGGAACAGAAAAAGGGACATTAGTGGAAAAGCTGGTGACATTTGATTAATTTCTATAGTTTAGTTAATAGAATTGTGCCAATGTCAATTTTCTGGGATTGATACTTGTATTTTGTTTATGTGATTTTTTTTTTTTTAACATTAGGGAAAACCAAGTGAAGGGGCTAAGGAAATTCTGCACTATATCTGCAACTTTTCTGAAAGTGTAAAATTATTTCAAAATACAAAATTTAAAAATACAGTTCTTACTGTATAGGGATGCATGCAATCTAACACACATAAAGTCTTCAGAGCAGGGCTGGACAAGCACCCTTTAATGAGAGCAATTATTCCTGCCAGCTTCTTCATGTCTGTTATCAAACACTTGCTCACTGAGCACCAGCAGGCTCACCACTGCTTAGTGGCTTTCATGATCTCTTGCCCTCAGCATCAACTTCTCTGTTTGGGATTGAGTAAACAGGATTCCGCAAATCAGCCCTAAAAAACAAGAGTTTAAACAAAAGCAAATGGTGCCTCTGGCTGCCTACACCACTCCATTTGCCTAATAGAAACCAAGGCTCCTGAAGGCTGAGTGCAACAAACATCCACCCCCATCCTCACAACCCCAAAGCAGGTAGCACAATTTATTTGAAAATGCCCAAGAGGAAAAACAAGAATGCACCCATTCTCAGATTGATCTGCCAAAGTTTCAATGACAAAGGAGCCATGTTTGGTTTTATCATGGTTTTGTTCACTTTTGAAGGTAGTTGGCCCAAAATTAACATACACTTTTTTAAAAAGAATGAAAAAAGGGTAACCACACTTACTGGGAGAATAATGATGAGCAGGAAGCAAATGTTTTCTCAGATAGTTAATCTTTGAAGATGACCACTTTGGATTCACTAAGCAGAAATCTTTGTGAATAAATTTATGAATGTCTCCTCTAATGATAGCAAGCTCTAGTTTTTCTTTCACAGAAAGCACCTCTGATTAGTCTCATAAATCTTTGTGATTTTCTCCTGTACAGAGGGATTCTGAGGGAGTTACCCATATGTAAATAACTGCTGTTTGGTCACATTCCATGTCTTTGAGATCATTTGTAGTCTAATGAAATTTATTCTTATACCAAAATTCAAGACTGGCAGCTCACAGAAAATCTCCCTCACAAGCAAATGATGCACATCTGCCACCGCCGACTCTGTGCCAAAGGGATCCAGATGACCCGACCCACAACCAGGATGGAAAAATTCATCTATAGGCTGAACAAGGGCCCAAAACCCAAATCGGCTATTCCCTGGATCTCAGGCAGGGTGACACATAAGGGTCAATAGACGCATGGTCCAGTCAGAGGGTACAGACATCCATCTCGATGCACCGATGAGCACACCCTCTGACTTTTAAAAGCAAAAATGGAAGACCTGAATAGAGAAGCAGGCAAATACATGGTTTTCACGTGTGACTATCAACACCATGTGCTTGGGAAAATATATATTTTTTGAACTGCACATTTCATACCAGAACGTACAGCAAAACTATGTGTGTAGTAAACACTGGGACTTTCCAAATAAACATGTGTAACTTCGTACAGGTGCCCCACACAGCAGGCTCCACCCACACCTGCATTTGTGGTGAAAGGGTTGTTAAAAACTAGGGGAGAGTATTGTGAAAATTTAGCTACCAACTGTGGACCCTATCTCCCATCGTGTGAGTTTCCCCCAAACAAACCTATCTTGATCTACATATCAATTTTATAGACACTTAATAATAAAGAATTCAACTGAGGAAAGTGTACAATCCGTGGTATTTTCTGTAACCCAAGAGCCTTGTGTTCATCAATTCAATCATCATTAAAGCATCTTCATTATTTCCATAAAAGAACCAACAAAAACGAGTCACAAAAACTCACACAGAAACGCCTCCACTCAAAATCTTGCCGTTTCCTCTGTCAAACACGGTGGTAATTTCTGGCTATTCTTGCAGTAATATTTATCAGTTTTGAAGCCTTTTTTTTTTTTTTGAGATATTTCCCAGGCCATGTGGTCTGGCCAAACCCTAAAAGAAATCCAGTTAATAAATCCTTAGAGTTATAATGGTAAAAAGGAAGAGAGTCGAGTTAGAAAGAAATTACAAATTTAAAAGAGAGTGTAAGGGATCGTCCGTTAAGCCAGGAGAAGCATGGGACATTCCTGCTCTGATTGCGGGTTTGCCCGTCTTCCCTTGGTCGGTGAGAGGCTCTGTCTGACCGGGACAATGCGGCCGGTCGGCGACCAAACTGCAGAAAGCCGACGCCTGGGTGGGGAGAGGAATAGGGCAGGCGGATGCCTGTGAGTCCTGCTCAGCCTCAGTCGGTGTGATTACTAAAGGACATCCATGAGGGGTGGAGCAGGTGCAAACACATCACTGCGTGCCCAGCTCCTGCTGTTTAAGTAGGGGAGCGGGCTACCTTTGTCCCCCTGGGTTCCTTCGGAGTTCCTCTCAGAAGAGGAACGAGTTAGAAAGGAATTACAAATTTTAAAAGAGGGTGCAAAGGATCGTACTCTAAGCCTGGAGCGCCACGAGACTGTCCTCCTATCGCCGTCGGTTTCCCCTGGGTTCCTTGGCCGGTGAGAGGCGCTGCCTGACCCGTGGCTAGGCGGACTTCGGCTCTGCCCGGTAGCCGATGGCCCATGCCGGGGTGTGGCGCGGAAGACGAAGGATGCTTGTGTATCTGGCTCAGAAGGCGTGACTGCTAAAGGACATCCACGGGGTTGACCAGATGCAAACATAGCACTGGGCGCCCCGAGTCCTTCTGTGTATGTTAGGGTGAGGGCTACATTTAGACCCCTGGGTTCCTGCAGAGCTCCTGGCAGAACCATGGTCAACACAATTGACAACCCCCACACCTCCTCTTCCCAAAAATCACCCAAGAAACCAACTTTGGGTCTGTGCCACAGAGACCTGAGTGCATTAAGGCCATGGGCACTGGCGTGAAGCTTAGTTAACAAAACCTTCCTGCAGGGACATCGCTGGTGTCTCCACCCTGACGCCACTCCTCTCGTGGAATCAAGTGGGTGCCATTTCTCAGGCAGTGCTGCAACTTTTCGGTGGCGGCTCTTGACTTACCATTCTCCCTATGCAACTTGGTGGTCCTAGACTTGCAGGAGCACAGACCACTGCAGGAAAATGGTTCTGCCAGTCTTTGCTAGTTGTGAGAACTTTCCATTGGGAAATGGAAACTGGAACCTAAGGAATCTGTATGCCCTTCTACACCTGGTGAAAAGGTGGCATAAAATCAATAATTATGCACCTGTTTTGTGAGATAGATAGAAAAAAAATAAAGAGAAAGTGGCAGAAATTATATTCAAAGATATAAGGGTGGGAAACATCTCAGATGTAATGAAAGACACGTGTATGCAAATCAAGGAACAGTAAGAATCCCCTACAGGAAAAAGTCATAGAACATCATGCCCAGACACACAAGAATCACACAGGAAAATGTCATTGGTAGGGAGAGAATTCTGAAAGCTGCAAGCGTAAAGTAATATATTTCTTCCAGGTGAGTCCCCATAAGTTCAAGCAACAATTTTGCCACAGAAATCATGAAGGCACACATCAAGAAGGCAAAAAGGCAAATTAAGTTGCAATAGTTCAAGGGTTCAAAGACAGTGAGTCACTTCTAATAATACTATATCTAGTGGCATAGGCTTTTGAAAATATGGGTAAGATTCATTTGGCATCCCTATATTTAAACAAGGAAACAAGCAAACAAACAAAAATCCTTTGTGAGTTTCCACCACTTGTGCTGCCCTACAAATAATTTTAAGCAAGTTCTTCTGACAGAAAGGGTAGGACACTCGATGGTGGGTTGAATTACATAAAAATTTAAGAACTCTCATAATGCCAATCATTTCTCTAATTAAAAATAACAGTAATAATGTATTGGGTTTGTATGTAACTTCATTCTGAAAATTTCTAAAATTCAAGTTTGTAAAACTAAAGATCACCTATGGTTGGGCATATAAAGTGTAAGAACACATAATATGTAACAATTGTAACAAGAAGAGGGGTTTCAGAAGGGAATAGGAAGAATATACATGTATATGGACTACAGTTAACCCTATAATAATAAGAATCTAGGCTTCTCTAGGGCTTTCATCCTTGTATTTTCCTTTCAGGCCTTTATGTTTATTTCACTCCCTTTTTAATGTTTCTTTTAGATTTGGTCACTTGGTAACATATTTTCTCAGTTTTTGTTTGTCAGTAAAGACTTTAAAATTGCCTTAATTACTTAAGAATACTTTTGCCAGATAAAGAATTCTTGACTGGCAGTTTTTCTCTTTCAATACCTTAAATGCATTATGTCACTGCATTCTCACCTTTATGGTTTTTGAAGAGAAATTGGCACTTAGCCTTATTGAAGCTCCCTTGTAAGTAATACATTGCTTTTCTCTTCCTCCTCTTGAAATCCTCTTTTTCTCTGGCCTGTAGCAATCTGAATAGTAGATGTCTTGGCATATATAGTAGATGTATTTATCTATCAGGATTTATTCTGTTTGGGGTATGTTGCCCTTCCTGAACATTGATATTCATGTCTTTCATAAGGATGAGAAAATTTTCAGTCAGTATTTCCTGAAAATGTTCTTTCTTCTCCTTTTCCACTCTTTTTTCCTTCTGGGACACCTACAACATGTGTGATGGTTAGGCTAATGTGCCACCTTGGCCAGGTAATTTTGCCCACTTGTTTGGTCAAGCAAGCTTGGGGTTAATTGTAATACAAGGGCATTTATGGGCTTTAGTCATCCATGAGTTTCTACATAGATGGCTGATTATATCTGCATCAACCAGGGAGATTGTCATCAGCAATGACTGACAGTTTATACAATCAGTTGAATGCCTTAAAAGAAGAAGTGGTTTTAGCATTCAGAGAGAAATTTCCAGCTCATCTTTGGACAGCCAACATCTCCCAGAAACTCATCAAGGACATTCATTAGACTTTCATTCGAGTCCCTGGTTTGCACCCTGCCTGCAGAACCTGGACTTGTGTACCCCCATGTTCACATGAGAATCTCTTATAAAATCTCATACTACATACAAATATCTCCTTTTGATAATGTTTCCCTAGAGAACCCTGACTAATACAATATATATGTTTGTGCATTTTGTGTTGTCATTCAATTCCCTAAGGCTCTGTTTAATCTTTTGCATTATTTTCTCTATATCTCTTCTCCTATCTTTTCAAGTTCAAATGCTCTGCCTTCAAATTTACTCAATCATATTTCTAATATTTCATATCTCCTGTTATATGCCTGTAATATATTTCTAATCTCATCCTTTGTATCTTTCAGTCCCATAAGCTCTGTTACTTTTTTGCAGGCTTTCAAATTATTCTTTATGCTCACACGGTTTCATCTTAATATCCTTTATCTCTTAATATTCATATTTTTCTTCATCTCCTTAAATTTTTTAAGGATGTTTGTGTGAACATTATTTATTAGTTGTCTTAATTTCTGAGTCTCATCTAGATTCTTGGCTTGCTCCTGTGACTGGGACATATCTTCCTATTTCTTAGCATGGGTTGTTATCTTTTGTTGATACCTAGACATCTTTTTATGTTGGTGATTTTGCTCTGTTGATCAATTTCTCTACCTTGCCTAGTGGTTTTATTTCAAACCATTTTTTTAAGTTTTATTTTAATGTTTTCCCAAAACTTTACTGTTGTCAGGTTTAAGTAGTCAAAACTGTGGCAGGGTGCCACTGTGGGGCCCATGCAAGTTCTACTGTACCTAGGAAAGAATTAGGAGAGATCAGCCTGTCTTCCTTCACTTTCCTGGCTGGCCAGCAAGTGGCACTCCTAGGCAAACCCTTCCACAGAGACGATTATTTCAATTTCCACTTGCTCTTCTGAACTAGTGAATTATAGTAGTTGGATTCACCAAAGAGAATCCACACTCATCCCTCCACCACACCTTCCCTCTTCCCAGGGAGGACTTTCTCCTTTCCCGTCTCAGTTGGCTGCTCATCCTCAGCTTTTACCAAGGCTGTTTGCTTCAGGGTGGAGGATGGGTGGCATATCCAGCTGTAGGGGAATCAACTTTGTCCTCTGTGGATGATGCATGCTGCACTCTCCTGGCCTGCAGGGGTTCCCAACATGGCTTCTTTGGATGACTTCTATGCCTTCTACCCTATTTTGTAGGAAAGCCACACCCTGCCTGAGCTACTCTGATGTCATTTTGGATCTGCTATCTCTTTACCTATTTTAAAAGCACAAAAATTTCAACACAAAGCATTATGCTTGACATAAGATTTTATTCTAGTGATTCTGCAATGCTCCAGTAGCCTGTTATTCCATGTATTTTATAATAATTACAGTTGTTTAACCTTGTCTAATGTTTAAAAATCTGCCTACATTAATTTAATAATAATTTCCCCATTTAAAATTATAATATTGACAATTACATTTATATCTTATCTAAATTTGAGTTTGTTGTAACGTGGGAACTTTGTTAAGATTCTGGCTTAAAAACCCAACAGTAAAATAACATAGGCATGAGTCATTTGGGAGAATGTGAATATCAATTAGGTATTAGATGTTATTAATGAATTTTTAATACTTATTTTATAATAGCCTGGGAGTCTCTTATTATCTTTTAAGTATACACATATTTATTTTTGAGAAATGAATTTTATGCCATAAAAATTATTTCTGAGACATGAATTTTTTATGAAATAAGTGACCTAATTCTAGGATTTGTATTTGTATGAACATATACAGCTCTATTTCCTCCTACCACCATGCCCTAGGAGAAGTTTGGAAAGATGATGCAAGACTGACAAAATACTGTTACATTTCCAAGCTTTCTTAAGGGAACTCAGAGGATCAGCTTATTTTTTAATATTGCTAATGTTTAAAATTTCTATATTAAAAATATAAAATAAATGTCTTTACTAGAAAAATAAGTTTACAATAAATTATTTTAGTTCTTGCTAGTTTAATTTTTTATTAATGCTGGTCTAATTTTGTTTTAAAATTGTGAAATTTTCAGTATGTTCATGAGGAAGATTAACATATATTTTCCTATGATGAAATCCAGTTGTTCCAGCTTATGGGTAGAGTATCTTCCTTTGCCAATTGTGGGAGCACAGGAATGAATCATACCCCTTGCTTAGTGGTTCTGATCTGTACTTATTTTTTTTAACAAATCGATTTTATTGGTACATATTAATAAAGCATGAATCCGTCCAAAGCTGTACTTATTTTTTAAAGTCCATGTTCCTTGTAGATTATATAGGAAGAAATTTTCTGAGAGAAGGATATTAAAAATATATGTGCTTCATTGGTAATTGATATGGAGGAAATCATTCTCATCTGCCTCAGTAATCCTTGTATCTTGACCTCTTGAGTGTCTCTCAAGTCTCATTTCATGGTGGAAAAAGGAGGCAGAAATATGGACAGGGTCTTAAATCCTTCTGGGCAGGGACTGAGCAGGAGATCAGATAGGTGTCTGTCCTCTACCTATCTGCCCTTCTGTCCCCTTGCTTTAGGATGTTCCTAGATGAAACTGAAGTTGCCATACTTTATTTGTGTCTGGATAACCAGGATCACTTCAGCTAGAAACATCCCTTTCTCTACCCAGCTGAGGTTCTGATGAGTGGCAAGAAGGAGGAATCTATTCAATTAATAACAGCAAGCAATATCCTGCTATCTGAGATTCTAATTAAAAGCAGGTGCATTAGACAAACCTGTATTCTGACTCTGGCCATGTATAGAGGACTTTACTCTTGGACTTAAAGATGGAAATGGGAACTGAAGTCCCAGACCCCCATTGCTCCTCCATTCAACCCCCTTTCAAAATAATACCTCTAATTAAAGGGGCTCAGTTTGGAGGAGGAATCACATGAAGGCAAAGATGAAGGAATTTAGGGATTTGGACTTTTTGTATGAAGGATGGAGGGAGGAGTGGAGTCAGGAATACCTAGGTAATCATCTGTACTTGGGTTTTATTTTGGCAACAGGATTACAAAAGATGTATAGCCTGCAGGGACTTTGAGAGGCATGGGCAATAATCCCATGGAACTAGAACCGTCCAACTTACCATCAGCAGTAGTGGTGCAGGCTTGAGAGAATGACCCACAAATGTGGGTTAGGAAAGGACTAAGGGGCTCTTTGTGCCTTCAAGGCACCCAGTCAGTCACATAAACTCCTCTTTTTCTCCAGCATTAGAAACCATGGCAGGTGAGGAGGAGAACTCCAAGGAAATTAAGCTCAGAGCCAGAAAGAACAGTAGAGCACGATCAGATAAGATTATATTTTTCTGTAGTGAGGAAGGACAGGGGTAGTTTAACTCCATCTTCCCTGGGCAGGGACCTGGAACTCATCTGCATTCAAGGCAGTGAAGATACTGGGCTCTGGGTAACAGCTGGGAACTGAGTTTGACTGCACCCTGGGCTCTGTGTGTATCCAAAATGGACTAGGTTTGGGAGATGTCCAAGTGCAGGCAGCCAAACCAGATAAATTCTGTCAACTTATCCACAGAATCAGCACAGATAAAGTGGAGAGAACTCCAAAAAAAGGAAAGTCAGTTCCACAGAGAAGTGCATTGATAGCACAGGGAGGATATTGCTTTTCTGATCAGAAAGGAGCAGGATGGTAAGCAACTCACAGACCAAGGTCTTCAACAGGGAAGAAGTTGCTGAATGGCCTGGGCAGGTTTAGAAGTCCTGGATCCAGGGAGCACTTAGGGACAGAGGATGGATATGGCTCAAGGAGCCTGAAAGTAGGAGGACAAACATAGATTTACCAAGGTGCATCATGACAGCTGGGCAATGTGAGGTCTGCAGGAACTAATCAGACCTGTTTATGAGCCATTTGCTTCCTCTGGAAGGGCCTCCCTGGGCCTTGACTGCAGCAGCTTGGTGTTGGGAAAGAATAAACTTTTAAATGCAACTGAAGCTGGTGAGTACAGTGAGTGTGAGGAGACTGGAGATGCCTGCCAGAGGGGATACTTGAGGATGTGCCCTGGCACAACCCAGATTCTGACAACCAAGCAGGAAAGACACCTCCACTTTTGAAAAGCCTTGTGGCCACCATATGTGCTATTATCTGAGGCCATTTATCAGGACATGGGCCAGATGCAGGCCAAGTAGTTCCCATTCCCCAATGGTCAAGGAGCAGCTCTGAAGGCTGGCTCAGCCCCATGGGCTCCTTTGTGCAGATCTTCTACCTGGTGACCATCCAGGCAGCCCATGTCTTCACTGCTGAGTGTTGGCCAGTCCCATCTCTATTCCTTTCCTGGCACCCAGCTCAGGAGGAGAAGCAGCTCAGACTTCTTCCTAGGCAAAGCAGAGGGACCATCCCTTCCCTGGATAGGAGTTAGCTGGTTCCTTTAGTGGATGAGACAAGATTTGAGCTAGTGGTACTCCCAACACTACTCAGCAGAAGACACAGCTCTTGGAGCAGAACAAAGACATGTCACTTCTTATATTTTTCCAGGTGACCCACAGTAACAACTTTAGACACACTGCATAAATAAATTACAGAACCTGGGATGGCCATAGGAAAGAAACTTGAAAAATATACTTACATTAGTGAACTCTGGGTTTCACTGAGGACTAAATTTAGAGTCAAACACTAAATTTCAAGACAGAGTTTTGAATGTCTTATGACATTCAAGTATTTTTATAATTGGAAAAAAAATGGTAGTGATCATTAAAGTGTTTACATATATTAAAATATAGCAATATTAATAAATATTTATCTCCTTTCCCATTAATTCTGAAAAGGCTGTGGATCTTAACACCCCCACCACCAGTTAGTGGGAACTCATTTCCACAGACATTTATTTGAATTCTGTAATGGAAAATATTATTTTTTCAGTTAAATGAGTAAAATAGCCACATCATCATGGTTTCCTTTTAATATTCTTTAATAAACACTAAGTCAAGGATTAATAAAAATTTATTGACAATTTTAATTTATTCTTCAGTCAAATGATGGCTTGTATTCTCACCTAATTTTGAACTATCTTCTATTTTATAAATTTCAGCATATCCTCAATATATATTTCATGATATAGATTTTTGTAATTTTTATGTTCCTTATTATGTAATAATTGGATAAATGTTTTTCTAGTATTTTTATCTGAAATAATTGCGTATATAATTTGTTTTACTTCGTGTGTGTATTAGAGAGTTGTTTGATTTTCACTTCTGCTACTTCTTCACCCTAACTTCTCTGGACCACAGCTCTTGTTGCAGGTATGGTATAGCAGTTTGCCATTCCGGTAAATGAGGTCATTTCAGCCATAAAGTATGGTGAATCAGTCTAAACCTCTGACATTGCTTCGAATTATTTTAAGAAATTGACAGGACTAATTGGCAAAGTATATAATTTCACAATAGCCGGTGGAAAATTTAATACACCTAACTCAAGAGCTGACACAACAGGTAGATAAAAATCCCATTAGAATATAAACTATGTAAACCAAGCTGTTAATCTTGACCCAGGGGTTCTGTAGAAATCCTTGCCTATAAGAATGAAAGAATTCTCTTTTCTTCAGGTGCATGTATCACAGTGTATGTGAAATTAACTGAATGCCAAGTCATAAATAAATCTTCAAGAAATTTCAAAAGTTTTAAATCATTTAATATGTAAATTTAGTATACATTGGTAGTAAACTAGAAATCAAAATAAAAAGCTAATGAGAAAATTCCCAAATAATCTGAAATTAAAGGACCAGATTTAAATAACCCACAGGCAAAATAATACCTCAAATAGAAATTAGAAAGTAATTTAAAAATGGTAATAAAGTTAAAAAATAAAAATACGTATGACAGGAAAATATGGCTTAAAGTAATGAGGAGTTAATGATTAAATTGCACAGAGTTTCTATTTTGGATGATGGAAATGGTTTGGTAATGGAATGGTGATGGTAGCACAACACTGTGAGCATAATTAACTGCACTGAATTATAAAATTGAATGTTTTTAAAAGGGGAAATTTAATTTGTATATATGTTACCAGACCAAAAATTTAAAAAAGAGAACATAGTACTGTGCAACACAAACAGTGGACCCTAATATAAACCATGGATTATAGTTAATAGTACAATTATAATGATATTCTTTCATCAATTGTAACAAATGTACCATATTAATACAAGGTGTTGATAATAGAGGACTAGGATAGACAAACTCTATATTTTCTGCATTATTTTTCTGTAAAACTACTTCTCTAGTAAAGTTTTACAAAGGGGAACTTTATAAATTATATATATTAGTTAAATTATAATTAATGACAATATTTTGCTTTAAGAAATTTTCTTCTATCTTCTTTTTTATTCTTTCTCCATTTCTCCCTGATTCTATCTTTGTTTCTCTATTATTACATTCCCCTACTATTCTATTACCCTCTCTGTTTACCATGGTCTTGGTTTGCCAGGGTTATGGGACAAACACCACAGGCTCATTGGCTTAAACAACAGCATTCCGACATTCCCCTGTCATATGGTGATCTGTCTCCTTATGTCTGCTTCTTGGGTTTTCCTTCTGATGCCTACTTCCGCTCAGTCCCTTCTCTCTATTAGATTTCCTTTACCGGGAAGGACTCTAGTCCTATGTATTATGGCCCGCCCTGATTTAGTTTGACCACACCTTAATGAATACCATATTCAAAGACCCTTAAATAGGGTTCACACCCACAAGACCTGGATTTAGCGCTTGAACATGTCTTTTGTAGGGGATACGATTCAATCCCCAACAACCACTCTCTTTTTACACAGCTCCTAAGTTCTCTCTTCTCCACTTGATTTTTCCTTCCCTTTCTTATTATTCTCACTCTCCTTGACTTTCTCTGTTTCTACCTGCTTACTGTTTTTCTGGATATTTTTCTTTTCTTCTCTCTTTCTTCATCAACTTTATTTTCTACTTAATTTTCCTCTATATGTTTCCCCTTCTCTCTTTTTCTCACCTTTCTCTTTCTTCACTAGTTTTTGCTTCTATCTCCTATCTTCTTTCCTCTCTCTACCTTTCTCTTTATTTCCCCCCTCTTTCTTTCTTAATTTCCTCTCCCTGTTCCTCTGATCACTTCCTCTCTCCCTCTCTCTATCCCCATGTTTTATTTTTCCCTGATTGTCTGGATTATTTATATCTATTTTGATCTCCATCTCCCACCCTACACACACATTCCTTTCCGTGATTATATGAGCTCTCTGATTTAGAGTTCTGTCTGTTTGATTGCCCATACAACTTTTTACCAGTTCCTTTTCATTTTCTCCCATTTCTTCTTTTTCTCTCAGTGGCTTTGCCATTAAGCATGGACCATAGTTCACATTGTAGACCACACTCTCTCCCACACAATTCTGCAAGTTATATGCTGATGTAAAATGGCCTATATTTGTCGTTGTAATGTCACTCAGGATAATTCCCAAGTCCTGGAAAAGCCCCTGTATTACAACTGCTTTTCCCTCTCCCTGCCCCCAAAGCATCCAGTGGCCACTGGCTCCACCTCACTGTTGTAATTTCTTCCATTGCTTGAATCACAATATGTCTCTAACAGAATACCAGTAAGTCCACTCTAGTCTATAGTTGTTCCCCCAGTCCTGAGGAGTCTTGGATGGTGATGTACACTCTACCTCCAAGTGAGAGGGGTCTTATATCCCCATGGATAAGATGGATGGGATGATCCTGCCTGCAGCTGAAGACTCTCTTTATTCCCTGGGATGGCCATTGTCCATCATCATCTCCTCACCAGGTGACTTGGGTGAGTCCATTGAGCTGTAGAGTAGGAGTTGCAGCTCCACCGAGATTCCAGGCACAGCTGGCACATGGCAGGCCAAAGGCTCCAGGCTTTGGAAGTACACCTACAAACTCCTGCACCAAGTATAGGTTTGAATAGAAGGGTCTGATGGACCAGGTGCAGGGAGGACTTATTTGAGTCCAACTCTGTCACTCTTAGGAGCACAGATTCCAAAGTAGAGCCCAGTGATAAGGTATCAATCTCTGGAGCTATCCCCCCTTAAATAGGACCAGGGTGTCTCCAGAGCCCTCAAGAGCCCCTCTGTGTGGGGTGATATCCACTTTGATGTTCTATGAGATCGTACTGAGGTGTGTGTAAGTGTTACCTCTGGGATGACCTCCTGACTCTCTTTGAAGTCTCTTAACCATATGATCTCATTTGTCTTTACCTTTCCCCCCTTTTATTCAAGGTCTTTTTCCAGTTGTATTGCCAGTTGGCACTTGTTATTATTCCCTCGTTGCCAGGGATTCTCATCCCCGGGAGTCATGTCCCATGCTGGGAGGAAGGTAATGCATTCATATCTGAGTTTGGGTTAGAGAGAGGCTACATTTAAACAACAAGGAGGCTCTCAGGTGACAACCCTGAGGCACCCCATAACAGAAGGCTAAGTTTCTATTACAAGAGCAAAGACTCACAAGTGTAGTCATCAATAACAAGAGCCCATTAGTGTACCATCCTCCTTTGCCACACACTGCCCCTGCCCTCGGGGGACTGTTGCTGCTCCCTTGGATAATGTCGCAGAGCTCTCCAGGCTGGGAATTCAGTATTCTCTCATTTATTGAGTGATTCTCCACCCACGGTGACCATGCCCCACCCTTTGATCATTTAAACAATTTTATATATCTTTCATACATATTCAGGTGAACTTCCTCCCATGAATCCCCCATTCCAGACACCCCCCCATCAATGATCCTCTCCTGGCCCCCTTGTAACCCTTCTGTGATCCAAACCTTCCTTGAAGATGAAGCCCATATAATAGCCAAACACAATTAATAGGAAAATGAAATAATAATAATAAGTTCAAATATAAGAGATAAAATACATGGAAACTTAAAAAAACACTAAAAATAAAGTAAAAGGATTGGGATATTCAAAAAATGGGAAAAAACAAAAAAATTAAAAAAAAATTTTAAACATTTTTCCTTTTATCCCTGCATTATCTGGTGTCCAGTCTGTACTGTGGACCTTCCACCTCTCACTCCCCAGTGTCTCCCAAATTTTCATATAATATTCAAAGAAGTTTTAGGTCACAGCAAAGTCACACACAGAATACTAGAGACTCTCATATACCCAACCTCCTTCCCCTTTCCTCACCCCATATTAAAACCTTTTTGTATGTGGATTGTAGCATTGTTATACCTTTTATACAGATAATGAAATATAGCTTCTAAACATTGTGAATGGTTTACAATATAGTTACAATTTAGACGGTACAGTTTAATAATTTTTGATGATATTTACCATGTCCTGTGTCCATCACTGTAAGGTAATGAAAAACATTTGCCCTGACCACTAAATACCCCATTTGATCTTATCTGTTCCTTACTCCCCATCCCCCTGGGGTACATGACACCCCCCTGTCTTGACTCATGGGATGACAATATTCATATTTACATGCATCAGGAGGTCTTGACACACTGATTGTCCTCCCCTATTAGGATCAACCCTTGCTCCTAAGAGACACCAACCTGTCTGTTTCTGGGTGAATCAGTCCTCTCAAAGATGGGGATCCATCTGCTTCCCACTCACTGTGTGGGCCTCCACTCCCCGACACACCACATTATGACAGGATGAACACTCACACACTCCCCAGAAGCCTACTCCAGATGTGCCCCATCCTGAATGCCACCTCAACCTACACCTTAAACCAGTGACACTACCTTGTCATATTGCCATAAGAGTGTTCCCATTCCTGCACTTTCAACCTCATACCCACAAATCCCATGTTCACCTGGTCACTCTCCCATCACTGCCCCCAGTGTCCTGTGTATTCTAACCCACCCTTCCTAATCTACCCACCTATCAACCTGCATCACCAAACCCAGTAATATCACTACCCACCTGTCCTATCCTTCAATATGCAACTATACTCTGTCACTTCACCATAGATTATGTCTGCATGGGTGATGGCTCACAACTTTCTCTTCCCTTTCTCTCTCATGTTAACCTATCTTTCAGACAGTTTGGCAGTTCTTCAGAAAATTAACAATAGATCTTCTGTATGATCCAGTGATTCCACTGCTAGGTATATACCTAGGAGAATTAAAAGCAAAGACACGAACAGATATATGCATACCAATGTTCATAGCGGCATTGTTCACTATTGCCAAAAGTTGGAATCAACTCCGGTGCCCATCAACAGATGAATGGATAAACAAAATGTGGCACATACATACAATGGAATATTACTCAGCTGTAAGAAGGGGAAAAGTGTTAACACATGGATGAATCTTGAAGACCTTATGTTGAGTGAAGGAATCCTGGCATTGAAGAATGAACAGTACATGACCTAACTGATTTGAATTGAGGAAAGTGAGCAGTCTCTCAGAACCATTGTCTGAAAGATAGATTTATTTTTTAACATATTAAATTGACTATTTATAAAATGAGTAAAAATTATTAAGTCAGTAATAATTCACTTTTATCAAGAAAAGAAGCATGTTCTCTTTAGAGTCTTAATTGTTTTTCTGAAGGAGAATGAAGGCATAATATAAATTATGGAAATTCCAATATGGACTCTCTATTTAAATGAGTTTCTTGTTTTTCTTTACTGATGCAGTTTTGTTAGCCAGGTCATTTTGCTTTCATCTTGATGACACCTGGTATTGGTAATTAAATATCTGAAAATATATCCACACTTCCTCTGGTCAACACTCCCCAGCCAGAGACAGCCTCATCTCAAGGTTGTAAGGGCTTAACACTCCAATGTTAAATCCCATCATCTACAGCCCATCTCCTACCAATCTGTTTGCTCTGAAGGCCCATCGGGTCTTATGCAGGCTTTGCCCGGTTCTGGGTAGTGCTTGGCTGCAGAGGGCAGGTTTTGGCTTTGAATCATGGATTTGAGCCCTGCCTGTGGCACTTATTTAGGGTCTGCAAACTTTTCTCATAATTCTTGCTAATTCCACTCTGAGAAATCTATCCAAGACAAATGAAATAATGTCCATGCAATGAATCCTAGGGCAAGGTCATGGCAGTGAAAACCTTTCCATTTCTTTGAAGTCATCATCTAGCTTGGTTCCTTCAGCTCCTCCAACCATCTCACTCACTCACATAATTCTAGCTAATTCCATTCTGAGAACTCTATCCAAGACAAATGAAGTCATGTCCATGCAATGATTCCTGGGGCAAGTTCATGGCAGCAAAAACGCTACCGCGGGGCGGGGAACGCAGGTCCCAAGGGCAGGCCTCACTAGCTCCACAGCCCGCCTGCGCTGCGGGGCAGATACTCCGTCCCTCGCTGCACTCCTGGGTCCTGGCATGTCTTCACAGCCGGAACACGCACCTCCCCTTCTATTTTAATTTGTCTTTATTCTTCCTACTCTCACTTTCTCCCCTCTATCTATTTATGTCTTTCTCACATGTTAATCTTATTTTACTCTATATATCCGCATTCATATTTTTCCTCTCGTTGCTTCTCTTTCTGGTCTGTACCTTTCTATGTGTACTCTTCTTTCTGGTTCCTCTCTCCCCTTTTTCCTTATTTCTCTCTCTGATGTCCTCTGTATTTGATTCCACAATATCAGATTTCTTCTTCTCCAGTATTCCCCCTGAGTTCCCTACCTCTTTCTTCCCTTGCTTTCAATTGTCTATCAATATCTCTCCTCTCTACTTCCCTACCTCTGTTTTATTCCTTCACTTTGTATGGATCTGTTACTATATACCACCCATTCCTCTTTGTTTGCATTCTCCTCCTCTCTGTTTAACACCTCTCTAATTTCTCATTTTTCCTGAAAATAATTTTCAAAATTATGTATTTTCTTAAATTTCACAACACATATACCTTAAACCTAAAAGTAGCAATGAAAACTCAAATAGATACATAAATAAATAAATAAGAAAAGACGTGTTTTCATTCAAATTCTTCATAGGATCTCTTTATGGGATTTCTTCAAAAAGAAATGCCTGGGAAGCAGATGTGGTTCAAGCGATCAGGCTCCCATCTACCATACGAGAGGTCCAGATTTCAATTCCTGGGGCCTCCTGGGGAAGGCAAGCTGACCCATGTGGTGAGCTGGCCCAAGCAGAAAGCTGGCCCATGTGGAGTGCTGGCCTATGCAGAGTGCTGGGCCATGCAGGAGTGCTGGCCTGCTGGAGAGCTGGCTGCAGCAAGATGATAAAACAAAAACAAACACAGAGGAGAGACCATAAGAGACACAGCAGACCAGAGAGCTAAGGTGGCACAAGAGATTGAGTGCCTCTCTCTCACTCTGGGAAGTCCCAGGATCAGTTCCCAGTGCCATCTAAAGAGAAGACAAGCAGACACAGAAGAACATACAGTGAATGGACACAGACAGCAGATGGGGGTGGGGAGAGAATAAATAAGTCTTTAAAAAAAAAAGAAATGCCTCATGTTCCTCCCCCATGAGCAGTGCAATATACACCCTGCAGAGAATGAGGTCAGTGAGCATCAAGTGCAAATGGATACACTCACATGCCTAAATATGCACACATGCAAAGTTACAATGCATATGCACTGATAAGGCCGAGCAAGTTTTCCTGACAATATGGGGGCAGGGGGTTCCATGTAAGAAAATTTTCCATGGGTTTTGTCAAAGGGGGCTTTAGATGAACTCTGGGTCTCTTTTGTCTGAATGCTCAAAGAAATGCTATGCCTATTTCCTCATATCAAACTTTTAAAGTAAAAATTGGGTCTCATTAATTGTTTTCCAGTGGACATATTCCTTGGCAGTAATACTGGCCATGGATGGGTGTGTCTTTTTAGTGTTATAAATGTTTAAGTTAATTGCAGGGATCCCAGATTCTTTGTTTTTACTAGCCAGTGATCTCATTTTGTGGGGATGAAAGTGGCAAGTCAGACCCCATATTAAAGACTCTCAGCAACTAACCTACCCCTTCCTTCTTGTCCATTTGAACAAAATCTTTAACTATGGTGTGCATCTTCAATCAAGGAAAATTTTGAGTTTTAGTCTCTAATTTGGGCTCCATTTATGGAACCTGCTTGGCTTAACTCATGTTGACAGAGTTTTGTGGTACTTGCCAAGCTGACTGGTAGGCAACTCTCTCTCTCTAGGGTTTCACAAACAACCTCATGGGGGTTGGAGTTTTTTCTAGTGTGATAGTGGCGATATCATCAGACCATGGGAGTGTCAAACAAGGGTTTTGGAGCACTGAAGAGCAACAGCACTGAGTAGGGGCCATTCATATTGTATAGGAGTCTTACATTTCTTAATCAACTTAGAAACTCCTTCTGGTGTCTTAGAGAGTGCTGGAACAATGTGCTTAGGTTTCTTTTTTCCCAATAGTTCCTTACCTACCTCTTATTGGGTGTTAGATCTTCTATATCCCATGGGTTTAGGTACAAAGAATGACAGCATTGGAGACAGCAACATGATCAAGATTTCACAACCTAGTAGAACCATTGTTTACAGGGTGGAATTACTCTTGCCATGGAGGGAGTGCCCCTTGAGCTAGGAGTGGGTTTAAGATCCAGATGCATAGTTTATGGACACAGTAGTTGGAGTCTCCCACAGTTGTTTCCCAGCTGCTGTGGTCCAGGTTCTAGCACTCTCACTTTCTCAGCCAATGTGCATTTTACCCTAACCATCTCATGTGTGAGTCACAGCTTAGGGCAGGGGATGCCCATATCTTGCCTTACAACCTCCTACTTTCAGAACAATAAGATCTTCCTCATGTGGCCAATAATGCTCAGTGTTGGTATCACCTAATGCCAGTCATTCTTCTTTGGGGAGAGTGATAGAAACCCCTTCCTGCTGTACAAGGGCTGGCCTTTTGCAGATCCTGAGGAAGACTCAGATCTACATTACAGGCAGTCTGAAGTGGGAAGCTTGGACACACCCAGCAGAGACAACAGGTGGCAACACAAAGCAACATGGTCTTAAGTCAGCAAGCCATGGACACTTCTCAGATTGTATCAACCGTCTAAGAAAACCTAAATTAGTGAGCCAAGAGCAGCCAAAAGGCATGATGCCTCATTTCCCATGGTCATGACTCAAACAACCTACTCCCTGCACCACTTGTTTCAAATTAGTTAAATTGGATTTTAAATTTGGATCCAGGTGGAAGTCAGGTGAAACACAATGGGGACACAGCACAAAATGCATGTTACCCACAATTCCCAGGGGGAAAAAGAGACTGCCACGAGCAATAGATGGGAAGACTGATAATGTGATAGGCTGGAGGTGGGACTCAAATATCAGGTGGGGAACACAAAAGCACAAGAGAGACCCAAGGGCTTATGCCTTTTTAGCACAGGGGTGGAGTTTAGTAGTTTTCCTACAGAGTCAAGGATTGGTTAGTTTAAAGCAAACCCACACAAAAATAGAAAGGCACTGGGTATGAAGGCAGTGGGGATGGTGAGCTTATCAATTGGGACCAGCTGTGGGATTTGGGGGTGGTGTATGTATTGTGTGGGTGGTGGCTGCAGATGTAAGTTTGGGCTCTCTGGGCATTTATGCTCTAGGATTGGAAAGCTGCTTATTAACTAGGTCAAATTTCAGTGGTGAGGCAAGTAGCTAAGCCAAAATAAAATGCATGCTGAGATAGCAAGAAAAACTTTTTTGATAATTATACTGCAGGTGCACACACATGTACACCCTATGCAATACACACACACACATACATCAGCATGGTAGGAATCGTTCTTAGTGTAAAACAAATTAAAAAGTGAAGTTTTAAAATCTGAACACAGCAATAAAGAGCAATATATATATTTAAAATGATAATGCATAATCAAGATGTTAAATAAAACTACACAATGAAAGTTATAAATTGAATATTTTAAACTCTTCATTACTAATATAAAAGAAACTGTCATAATAAGTAAGTTTAAACATTAAATTGCAATTTTTAAAAATGTACATTTTTGTGTAAATGTAAAGGCATGAGTTAACTAAATAATATGAATAGCAGCTGGACATAAATAAGCAATATTTTGCATTTCACATATAAATTGTATAATAATAAAAAACATCAAGTTGGTTAAAAGCTATAAGAAAAAAAACAATTCACAATGCCAGAGAATGCTGTACATTATATTAAGCCTATAGCATACCTATATTTTCATTATGACAAAACATTTGATTAAAGGATACTAAGCATACACCTTAATAAGTTTACTAAATTAAATTAAATGTGAGATGGTTAAACTAATTAAAATTGAAATGTAAGAGTAGGAAAAAAGGATAACTGAATGTAAATGTGAAAACCTTGTTCTATGAAAGATAAATAAATAGATCAACTTTGGCTTGTCTAGGGTCACTGCTCCCACCAGCATGTGTCCTGGCATCTTCCTTCTTGGCACAACTCCTTGGAAAAATGTGAAGAATTTCAAAGACTATCCACCAGTGAAAGCAATGAGGCTGCTCCAGGCTGGCAGAGCAAGGGAGAATGGTGTTTTGGAAATCAGCTCAGCTTTGAAAGCATTTATGAAAGAAAGTGATGAGAAAAATGGTCCATGGACTGGAAGGTGGAACAGACAAGAAGGGACAGCCAAGGAGAAGCTGCAAAAAGATGTGGCCTCAACCAAATTAGGGGGAGGGAGATTCTAACTAGAGAGATTCTCCAGTTCCACCTTCTGGGATTTATCTTTTTAAATTAAAAAATTCAAAATCCCCAGCTTTACTGTGTTCATGATTATTAGATGGTGTTTTCCTTATTTCACTGAAATTCAGAGATAATGAACGTATAGGAACACTTTAGTGGCAGCTTAAGCTTAAGCTCTGAGACATGAACAAAATGCCTAAGGATATGGTCACAACACATCTACAAGACTACAACAATTTTTACCCACATAAGTCTTATAAAGGCCTGGGATAAAAATCAGATGAGGATTAAGGAAGTTTCTGTACAATAACGTGTAGTAAACTGTGACTTCCAATTTCTGCCCCAACACAATATTGGGGTCTCTGTTACCCCATGTCAGGAAAGGCAGATGTAAGGAACCAGGCAGAGAGTTCAGTGTGTCACCTGCATTTTTGATATATGATAGCAGCATCTTACTAATTGGCTTTAATTGGCAGCAATTTTTCTCTCTCAGATGCTCTGCCCATCCTTAGCCTCTGAACTGTCAGGCTGGTAGTACACCTGTCACCTGCTCTGTTGTGGATCCAAGGAGAGGTGTGTCACAGATTCCTTAGCTTTTTGTCCTCTGGGCAATGCAGGCACAGGAAGACATTGGCAAGGCCTCAGGGGTGAAGGAGCCAGGTGTGTCCCTCACTTGCTGAGCTTCAGGGGGCCTATGTCCCAGGGGCTGTGTCTTTACTCCTGCTGATGGCCCTGGCTGCTAGGTTCCAGAAACTCCCCTCTGTTGCTGTTCCACAAACCCACAGAATTAGCAGTTGGGGCTAATGCCCATGTGGCCTCAACTTTCTCTCTGAGAGAAACACCCACAATGGGTGATATTTTTCCTTACTGGACATGGACTGAAAGAAAGGTATGAAATATAAGTATGTTTATTTTAAGTAATGGTATCAAATTTAATGAATTGGGATATTAAAATATTCCATTAAACATTAAGGAAGAACCTGTTTTCTTTTGTGGTGGATATATTTATAGTTATATTGCAGGTTTTATTTAAGTATGATTTATTTAAATGTAATATACATAAAGTAAACTTCAGACTTTTTAAGTATACAGCTATACACATTTTGAAAAAATATGTATAATTAATAGCCACCACCACTATCTACAGGTAGACATTTTGTATCAACCAAAGATGCCTTCAAGTATGTTTGATAGCAGTACCACCCCACTCCAACTCATATCCTGGGACCTTTGATCTAATTTATATCCCCTTATATTTAAATCTTTCAGGATATCATGTAAATTGGAGCATATATAACTTTTTGAAACAAGTTTCTTCAGTGCAGCATAATTAATTCATTTGATATACAACCATGCCATTGTGTATATAAATAATTTATTTCCTTTTTTCACTAATTTGTTTTCCAGTGTATGGATGTGCCAGTTTGTTTGTCCATCCATTCATTGTTTTCTTTTGGGTTGTTTCCACCTTAGGATTTAATGTTATGATGCTATAAATATTCCATATCTATATCTCTTTGTGATGTAAAATTTAATTTATGCATAAAATTTGAGATATTCTTTGAGTATATTGCGCAATAATTTACTCTTCAGACTAGAGTTTATATTTCTAGCAACTATTTACCAGACTCTACCTCCATGAGTCTGCTCGCTATCCTTAGTTTGTATCAGTGAGATAATGCAATATTTGTCCTTTTGTGTCTGGGTATTTCACTCAATATAAGGGTCTGGGTGTGGGGGGTTATATGGGAATTCCCTAAAAATTTTATAAACAAATAAATTTCATTGATACATATTAATAAAGTATACAATTCATCCAAAATGTACAATCAATGGTATTCGGTATAATCACATAGTTGTGCGTTCATCACTTCAATCATTATTAGAGCATTTTCATTATTTCAATAATAATAATAAACAAAAAACAGACAAACAAGAAAATTCCTCACCTCTCAACCTCTGTATGCCTCCCCCACTGTACATAGCTGCTGTTTCTGTCTACTCAATCCAAGTGTACAATCAATGGCTTTTAGCATAATCACGATGTTGTACATTCATCATCTCAGAAATTTTAGAACAATTTCATTACTCCAAAAAGAAAAACTGCACACCCCTTAGCATTCCTTCCTCAGATCTATATATCCTCTAACCTCATTTCATTGTTATAAATTGATTTATATTTACATTTCATATAAATGGAATCATACAATATGTAGCACTCTGTGGCTGGTCTCCTTCACTTAGTATAATGGGATTTTTTGTCTGATATTAACATTTTGTAGCATTAACTTACATTTATTCAGCTTCAAAGAAAAGCAGTCTTATATATGCAATTCTACCCATATTCATTTTTCACATTATATATTTATATTTCACATAATATATTTAGTTCATAAAAGGGCAAGCATATCGTATTTGTTCTTTTGTGTATGGTTTGTTTCAATCAACATACTGTCCTCAGGTTCATCCATGTTGTCATATGTTTCACAAATTAATTTCTTCTTATCACTACATAATATTCCATCAAGTATATACTCCAAAATTTGTTTATCCATTCATCAGTCAATGGACACCTGGGTTGTTTCCAACTTTTGGTTATCGTTAATAACATTGCTATAAACATCGGTGTGCAGATGTCTATTTGTGTCACTGCTGTCAGTTCTTCTGGGTATATACCTAGCAATGGTATTGCCAGGTCACATGGCAGTCAATATTCACCTTCCATGGGAACTGCCAAACAGCCCTCCACAGTGGCTGTACCATTTTACATTCTCACCAACTGTGAATAAGCGTTCCTATCTCTCCACATCATCTCAAACATTTACAGTTTTCCTGCTTTTTAATAGCAGCTACTCTGATAGGTGTAAAATGTTATCTCATTATAGTTTTGATTTGCATTTCTCTAATTGCTAGTGCTGTTGAACATTTTTTCATGTATTTCTTTATCTTTTGTATTTCTTCTTTGGACAGTTGTCTTTTCAAGTGTTTTGCCCATTTTCTAATCCAATACTTTGTCTTTTTATTGTTGAGTTGTATGATCTCCTTATATATCATAGATCTTAAACGCTTATCAGATATGTGATTGCCAAATATTTTCTCCCATAGAGTTGGCTGCCTTTTCACCCTTTTGACAAAGTCCTTTGAGGTGAAAAAGTGTCTAATTTTGAGGAGGTCCCATTTATCTATTTTTTCTTTTGTTACTTGTCCTTTGGGCATAAGATTTAAGAAACTACCAACTACCACTAGATTTTTTTTCTTTTTTATTACCTACTGTAGATTTATTTGTGGCAATAAACCAATACTAAAGCTCACTGGTGATTTTACTTTCCAGACTTCCATGTTGCATCTATATCTACTGGGTGTGAGACTTAGTAACATTAAAACATTTGCAATGAGCAATTGCTCTTTTTTTTTTTTGCCACCATGTGCCATCTCATGGAGAGAGAGGCTTCTTTATTTTCCTTGGCAAACAAACATCTAAATGATGTTTGCAAACTGTCTGAATTTGCCATACAGGGTTTTCAAACAATTTGCATGCTTTTCAGATGCTTTCAATTATTTTTTTTTTATACTTTAAAAGATGCTTAGATTACATAAATGTTACACAAAAATTACAGGGATTCCCATATTCCCCACCTCCCACACCTCCCATAACATCCCATATAAACATCTTTCATCCCAAATATTTATGATAAAATCCTAGTGATGGGAGAAAATAGAATAATTACAAGTGATATTTTACTTATATCTCAGTGAACTAAGTTATATTTTAGTTCATTCCTTTTTGAATGATACTATTCGTGACCAAATTGTTGCAAAGTCTGTCTCCATATGACAGGGGTTGGGGAGCTTAGGGGACTGTTAGGAATAAGACAGACTGAGAGATTTTCAAACTCGGCAGATTTAGTTGACATAAAATAGCTGCACTTCATCTTCTTGTCAAGAAGTAATGCCCTGAAGTCATTGTTACCCAGTATCTTTCAAAAGTTCAATTCAGAGAAACAGCGTTCGAAAATTGCTTGAGGGACACTTACTCCATCTATTCCTCCAAAGAGCCTCAAATATCCCCCTGAATTCAGCCAAACCAGGAAAGACAGTAGGTCCATAATTAGATGTTATCACATCAGTTCCTTATCAAACTGTATATGCTGAATTGTGTTTTCATGCATTTTCATGCCCTTTTATAGGAAAGCTATATAAAATGTTCCTATGATACAAGTCACAGTATATAGTATAGGAATGTTTTGAGGACATTGCCTCTTTATAAAGTCCTTAGAGAAATTTTGACTTGTCTAGTTATGTTTCTCCTAAGCAATGGGCTTTTCTTTGTCTTATCAACACTGTAAGCAGAATATGTAACTAATAACATTTCCCTTTTATGTTGGCTCAGTTTAAATTTTAAGCAACTTAAAGAAACATATATATATATATTTCTTTGCATTCTACACAACACCAGGAAAAGCCCTTGTACCTAGTAAAGGCATACTCCTATTTGGTTGGTTAATTAATCACCCATTTCCTACACTTTCCCAGTGATGTAATTTGAAACAATTGCTTCAATCAGTACACAGCAACCTTGATAATAGAGAGGTTGTAATTAAAGAATTGCCTTTAAAATTTTACTTTTCATCTCTGAAATTGCTTCAGCCCTGTTATCCTCAAGCTGTTTCAATGCCTGCATAGCTTGCTGTAACTGTTCTTCACAAAATTCATCTACAGAATATGTTCAAGACCTATCCAACTAATTAAATGATAGTAGAGATTAAGTGTTGGAAAGTCAAAATTCATCTACAAAAAAAGCAGATAAAATATTTTGGTCATCTTTATGTCATAAACAGCATATTTTATACTTTCTTCATATATTTTATGCTTTATATACTTTTACAAATTTAAACATCCACAGTTAAATCTAACTCTTCGTAAAAAGACAGAAAAATATGTTTTTATTTAAATTATAGCTAAGATTAAACCAAAGCAGAAATTTCAAGCCTTGACATATTTTTGAAATATATATGAACCCAGGGGAACCACCAACCCCAAGAATTGCTTTTACCTTTAAAGTCCCATTTATCATTGGAACTTAAAAATATGAACATTAAATGAAGTATAAAGAGGATAAAATTAAATCATCCAAATAAAATAAATTCTATTCTGGGTTTATTCAGAATCCAGCAAGGAAAAATATCCAAAGCACAACTATGCTATTGAACTATTCTTTGGTAATAGAGAAACTGAATGTTTCACCTATTTACATATATCCCATCAGTCTTCCTCTTTTCAATATTTCTCTTATTTTTTTCCCAACACTGCAGTAAATCTCTTGCCAAAATTAATTTTGATCAATAAATATGTAGTTAGCATTATCCCCAGTTAACACTATAGCAATTTATAAATACACATTTCCAAAAATGAAAAATGACTGAAAATTACTGCTCTAGCCATAAAATTTTTAATTTAATCTTTTTCTCCTTATCTTAGTCCAATATTTGATTACCAGGTCCTAATTTTACCTGTAAAGTATCTCAAAAATGCCTTTCCTTTCTGATCTCAAAGCCAACATCCTAATGGAAATCCTTATTGCATATGTCTGCATTATTCCACTATGTTCACTGATCTCTTTAAACCTTAGTATCTGCCCAATTCCAATTTTTTCCACAAACCAATATCAGATTAATTTGCCTAAAGTAACAAATTGAGAAACTTTCAATAGTTGTCCTTTAAGAGTAGTTCTCAAAGTTTACTGTGCATAAGAATCATCAGACAGACTTGTTAAAACGTAGATTAGCAGCACCACTCACTATACAGCCTCCCCTCAAAAAGGGTGGGGCACAAAAACCTACATTTCTATTAAGCATTAAAAATGTCCAATAAAACAAAATTTACTCTTGAATATGAAACATAATGAAAGTCCTAACCCAGTCTTTCACTGGTTTTGTGTCCTTGGATAAGTCACAATCTCTCTAGAATCCAGTTTTGACATCTGATACTGAAGGTTGGGAAAAATATTCCATATATGTCCTTTCTCTTCTAATTCGAGAAAACCCAGGCCTTTAAAAGGTGTATTTTTATCCCAGCAGGGCATACTGACTGGTACACCCATAAAATGGATGCCCCATTCATGGAATTAACTTCTGAATGATCCCATTTTACCTATTCATAACCTTGCTTCATTCTGCTTACTCCCTCATTGTCAGTCCTCATTAGTGCCTGCATCCTTGCTTAGCCCTCCAGTTCTCATTCATAATTGGCCACTTTTCTGATTCCTGACCCCAGGCTCAGGTCTGGCTATGAATCTTTGCACTCACAGCCAGTCCCAGAAATTTCCGTTCTTGCAAAATGCCCTCACACTAACTCCAAATCCAGCCTTATGGGCAGGTTCAAACCCTACTTTTCCCTTACTATGTTATTCTTGGGCTTGACTTTCAAGACCCAACCTAATTTTCAAAGCAAACAAATATTTAATGCTGGCTCTTTCTATGACTTCTACTCCAGGATCCACTTGTAACTCTGATACTTTACACCCACTCTTTTTATCTAACTGACCTATTCTCTCCTCCCTGGCTATCCAAATCCAGCATTGGCTAGCTCATAGGATCCTTCCTCTGTGAAGCATGCCCTAACTTTAAACTCTGATTCCTCTGACTTCCTGTAGCAATGACTGTATTACAAGTGTAATTTGGCTGTAAATATTCTTTGCCTTATATTTTGCTTACTGGTTAGCCAGAATGATTACTAAAACAAAGGAACTACCTTCAGAATTAGTTATTATTTTTATATGTAAAGAATTCTTTTTCCATAAACAGTAAGCAGATTAAAAGCAATGTCGTTTTTGCTTTTATCCATCCCCTTGCAAAGCACTTTGCATATAATAGATAATCATAAAGATTTATACATCATTTGAAATGATTTGTTAGCTCCTCCTGATATTCTGAGGGAAAGCTGACATGATCTAAACTCTCCAGGAAAGAGCCTCATTGTCTCTTCTCTGTCACTGTGTTAGCGATTTTAGGTCCAGACTTCAGGGATATTCTGAAGTCTTCTGTGTCTTCTGATACCTCATTAAGTTAATATATATTGTCATCAGCCATTCATAAAGCAATATCATAGCTATCCAACTAATTACCTTTTACATTAAAATCATATCTAAAAATATTCCTCTTTGAAATGTCTCCTTACTTAAGTTGAATTTAATCCTTTAATCCATCATCTATAATGACTAGTTCATCCTTATTGATTTTCGATGCATTCATACACTCAAAGAATATTTACTGAGCACCTACTATGTATCAATCACTACACATAATCAATTCTGAAAATAACCTGTTGATTTACAAGCCATGTATTAGTCTTATTCCATGTATATAGTGAACACGTTTAATTTTTTAGTTGATTGTCAAATTTATAACCTTTCCAAGCCCCCTTACTATTCTTCTTTCTAAGTTTAGATGATTTTGTCAATTTACTTCTTTTCAGAATCTCCCTCATATTTTAAAATTGTTAAATGAATTAAAAGATGCTGAAAAAAGACTGACGTGAGATAGGGAATCTTCAAAATATTAGCTAGTAGAAAATCTGAGTGAAAACAGTGACTCTCCCCCCATTGGAGGCATTTAAAATTACTAAAAAGTACAGCCTTTTATTGTAGAACTGAATGGCCTCATATTTCTAACATGGCCACAGGATGTGAAGGCTGAGTAAGCATTAAGATTTTGGAAATGCAGTCACTTAGACACAGCTTTTGCACCACCACCACCCCTTTTTTTTAAAGCAGAAAGCTACATGTTCTCCAGAATGGGGAAATAATAAAATGTTCTTTGCATATCTTTTGAAATAGGGAATAAATGGAAATGTTCTGATGCACAAATTTGTAAGATTTTAATTTAAAAATTACCTCATTAAAAAAAAAGATGCTGAAATACAGTTCAACCAGATATCAACCACTTATTAAAGTGATAAGATATTAAACACTTAGAATTTGTAGTTTTATTAGACTTAACCTCTTCAAGATAACTATGCTATATAAATTAAATTAAATCATTCCATTAAGAAGCTCACCCTCCTTTCTGTCCGACATCTTAGCAAGGCTGCAGTGGCTGCAACTGCTCCCTGAGCTTCACAATGCCACTCAAGGAAAACAAGATGAAGAAAGATGCAGGAAAGTCAGCCAAGAAAGACAAAGACCCAGTGTCTAAATCTGGAGGCAAAGCCAAAAAGAAGCGGTCCAAAGGAAAACTTCAAGACAAGCTCAACAACTTAGTCTTGTTTGACAAACTCAGTAAGGAAGTTGCCAACGAGAAGCTTTTAACTCATGCTGTGGTCTCTGAGAGACTGAAGATTCGTGGTTCCCTGGCCAGGGAAACCCTTCAGGAGCTGCTTAGTAAAGGACTTGTCAAGCTGGTTTCAAAACCCAGAGCTCAAGTCATTTATACCAGAAATACCAAGGGTGGAGATGCTCCGGCTGCTGGTGAAGATGCATAAACAGGTCCAACCAACTGTATATTTTGAAAAATAAAGCTTTATTAAATAAAAAAAAAAACTCACCCTTTCCAGAATCTTTGAATAGGGAGGTTTATAAATTTAACCAAAACCCCTGAGTTGCTACTTACTGCATTTCTTGACATGCTATGCTGAAGGAAGAACAGCTGGTAACTATCCAGCTGTTAGGGACAAAGTGATTATTTATAAAAAATATTACATATTTGGAGTTTTGAAAATAAAGGGTCTCTTTACAAACTTAGGTTAAGTAGAAAGAAAAATTATAGATTAGTAATGTTAACTATTGAAATTGACTACAAAGGGAATCATCCTCTTTGGAGATATTTTAGAACATTAGGTATCCAAAAGAATGGTTTACTTATGGATCTAGAAATCTGCATTACTTTGATTCAGAACTCTATGTGTTCTTCCTAGTTTCTATATATCATTATTAGCTAATAGTAGAACACTTTTACCCACCTTTACAAGGCATATGGCTGATGGATTATCTTCAAGTCTATTACTTTTTTTGAGATTAGCTGCATCTTCACAAAGTCTCCTTATATAAAGCAAACATCCTTGAAACAACTCATCAGCCCAAAAAAAGATGTTGGTACAAAAATGACCTGAAAGTTTAAAAATTTCCACAGACATCTCTCATTCAAAATGAATGAGGTAAATAGTATAATTACTTCATATTCTTATATTAAAATGTATTATACCTACCATATTTTAAATAACACTGTTAAAGATTAGTAAGCATTAATGGTTTCATTTGGCTGCTGATGTTGTAGGAAAGGGTTTGGGTACTGAGTAAGACAAATATGAATGAAATGGGAGGGAGATGCAGACTATAGAGCCACTCACAGCAGCAAGTTAGAATCCCATGTGCATCCAGGCACAGGGACCCAAGTCTGCAGAGACCCAGGGTGGAACACAAGCAACTGATAGTGCCACAAAAAAAGGGCCCCTGGGGGAGGGGGAGGAGAGACCATGGCAGAACTTTTGGCAAGAGCTGCACACACTCAATCCAGCCTCTGATGGGTGGACCACACAAATGCAAAATGGATATTTCTGGATTGACCTACATTTCTGGATAGACCCTATTTCTGTCTCCAGGATGGGATACCCTAATGAAAAGAAACCAGAGGCAGAGAAAATTCTCACAGAAAGGTAAAACTAAAAGGGGGAAAGTGAGCTGATGTAAGAAAGGACAGGTCCAGAACTAAAAAGTATAAGCAATAGGGGATCCTGAGTGAGGCACAGAATGTAAACAAATCATAGGAGTTAAGGAGAAAGTGTACACAAAAACAAACAGAACAGATTAAGATTCCTGGAGAAGGAACAGAGGAAAGGAAGCTTTCTCCTGGAGATGAAATAATTGCACAAAAAATCCAATCTTAAAAACTGTATTGCATATGCAGATGAAGAACAGCTGAGAAAATATGACTAGTAAAACACAAGCTACTCTAAAGGTCCAGAATAAGTTGGACCAAGAATCAAAGAAGACCCATAACACAGCCAATCTGCAATAAAACCCTAGGCAAAAAGGAGAAACTGACCTTCAGAGTTATCACATCAAAATAATCAAATGCACAGACATTAGCAAGATGCAGAGCAGTTAAGCAAGAAAAAGAAATAAAAAGGAACGCAATTTTTAAAGGAAGAAGTAAAACGTTCACTATTTGCAGATGGCAAGATTGTATACATAGAAAGTCCCGAAAAATCTATAACAAAGCTCCTAGAGCTGATAATTGAGTCTATCAAAGGGGCAGGGTACAAGCTCAACATGCCAAAATCAACATTGCACCAAAATGAGTACTCTGAGGAGGAAACCAAGAAAAAAATTCTTTTGCAATAGCAACTAAAAGAATCAAATATCTATATATAAATATCCAGGATGTATAGGACTTATACATAGAAAACTGCAAAACTTTGCTAAAAGAAATCAAAGAAGATATAAATAAATGGAAGGACATTACATACATGCTCATGGATTGGAAGACTAAATATTATTAAGATGTCAATTCTACCCAAAATGATTTATAGATTCAATGCAATCCCAATCAAAATTGCAACAGCCTACTTTGCAGAAATGGAAAAGCCAATCATCAAATTTATTAGGAAGGGTAAAGGACCTTGAATAGCCAAAACTATCTTGAAAAAGAATAAAGTTAGAGAACTCACACCCCCTGACTTTAAAGCTTCTTACAAAGCTACAGTGCTCAAAACAGCATGGTATTGGCACATGATAGATATATAGACAAATGGAATCAAATTGAGAGTTCATAAATAGACCTGCACATCTATGGCCAATTCATTTTTGACAAAGCTGCCAAGTCCACTTAATTGGGAAAGAATAGTCTCTTCAATAAATGGTGCAGGGAGAACTGGATATCCATTTGCAAAAGAATTAAAGAGGTACCTTATCTCACAACATATAAAAAAGCTAACTCAAAATCAATAAAAGACCTAAATATAAGAACCAGGAATATAAAACTCCTAGGAGAAAATGTAGGAAAGCATTTGCAGGATCTTGTGTTAGAAAATGGTTTCTTAGGCTTTATACCAAAGCACAAGCAACAAAAACAAAAACTAGATAAATGGGACATCCTCAAAATTAAAAACTTTTGTGCATCAAAGGACTATCACAAAAGTGAGCAGACAACCTATTAATGGGAGAAAATATATGGAAACTACATTCCCAATAAGGATTCAATATGCAGAATACATAAAGAAATCCTACAACTCAACAATAAAAAGGCAAACAAAGCAATTTAAAAATGGGCAGGAGGAGGATTGTGGGAAGATGGCATCGAGTGGTCAGGCAGGGCTCAATTCTCTCACAAAAACAATGGTGAAAGAGCCAGAAGCTGTCTGAGGGACCTGCTTTGGGGGTCAGCAGACCAGACCAGGACAGTGCTTCACAAACCCAAGGAGGATGAGGGACAGAGAGAAAAAGAATCCAAAACAACAAACTTGAGATACCAAACCACTGTGGTGGCTGGAAAGGGCTCCCCTCCCCACCCCCAAGATATTAAGCTGGGGTAAAACCTCTGGCTCACTGCAGCTGACTGAGAGGGGACCAGACATCATCCTTCCTGTCATCTCTTATAAGGGAAAAGGGAGGGGGAGATGGGGGGCTTTTCTTCGGTGAACTTGGCCAGCTGAGCCCACTTTGAATCTGAGGTCTAACCAGACCAAAACACAGGAAAACATACATTGAAACAACTGAGGAAAAATGTGCTGGTGAGTGCCATCTGCTGGCAGGTCTGAAAATTGCAAAGAGAAAAATTGCTGTGGGTTCACTCTGTACCCTAATTTCTGGGAGAAAATCTGTGCCCAATTAGTGAGTCCCTGGCCTGATTTCGGTAACTTAAACTGGACAATTTTAAAGACTTAGAAAAAGTTGAACCAAGTATCAAAGAAGAGTTGCAAAGAAAACAAAAACAAAAACAAAAACAGGCAAGAGAGAGAAATTGGCCAGAGTAAATTCATCAACATATTCAGATGCCCAAACATCAGCAAAAATTACAAACCATACTAGGAAACAAGAGATGGCCCAGCTGAAGGAACAAACAAAATATCCTGAAGAGATACAGGATTTAAGACAATCAATGATAATAATCACACTACTTTCCTAAATCAATTCAAAGAATTTAAAGAAAATATGACTAAAGTGATAAAGAATATTAAGCAGACACTGGGTGAACATAAAGAAAAATCTTGGGAAGCGGGTGTGGCTCAGTGGATAGAGCCCCCGTTTACCATATGGGAGGCCCAGGTTCGCGTCCCGAGACCTCCTTGTGAGGGCACGCCTGCCTGAGCGGTGCGGTGGGCTGATGCAGCAACCTCACGGCAGGAAGCGGGTGTGGCGCAATGGATAGAGCACCCGTTTACCATATGAGAGGCCCCGGGTTCGCTTCCCGGCGCCTCCTTGTGAGGGCAGGCCGGTTCG
>JAQZBX010005078.1:0-57656 GCA_029593785.1 Cabassous unicinctus | reverse complement strand
TAGTAGATTTAAAAAACTAAAAGTATTGTGTGATGCATTATTTATAACTATTGCAGATAGACAAATTATGTCAAACCCATCTATATAAGAATCTCAAATTTTAAGAAAATACTTGGACAGTAGTTTTTCTTTTATTTCATGAAATTTTTATTGCATTTATTTTTAACAGTCCAATATTTTACACAATTCACACTTTTGCTTAAATTTAATATTGAATATGCAGTAACAAAAGGGAGTTAATATCCCAAGAAGCCTCTAAGTGTTCATACATGGACAAAACACATCTGCATAATAACTCTCTTTCCTGCTTAAGTATGTGTTTACTAAAGAAGCAGAAGTTAACTCAAGAACATAACTAGATCCTGTCTATGGTAGAATTATGTACCCTGATTTAGATATATTCTTAATCTTAATTTGCATTCCTGTGGGTATAAATCTACTGTAAATAGGATCTCTTGAAGTTGCTATTTTTAGTTAAGCTGTGGCCCAACTGAATGAATTTGTGTCTTAATTGGGATTACTGGAGATCTTATAAAGAGAAGAAACTGGAAGCCAGGGTAAGAGAAAGTCACAGAGAGAAGCTGGTAGTCAGCAGGAACCTGGAAGGGAAAGGAGAGGAAATGGACATGTGACTATGGGAAGCAGGAATACAAGCCAAGGAACCCCAAGAATCACCTGCAGCCAGCACCAGAATGTTAGACTTTGGTGAGAAAGCATCTCCTTGCTGACGCCCCGATTTTGGACTTCTCCTAGCCTGGAAACTGTGAGCCAATAAATTCCTGTTGTTTAAGCCAATCCATTGTAGGGCATTTGTCACAGCAGCCTAGCAAACTAAGGCACTGATTTCTCATTCTTTTGTTCTATGCACTTCAGCACCTGTCAGAGGGATGTAGAGACAAAAGGGTTGGGGAAAAGTTAGGCAGTGATTACAACACAGTGTGCAAAGATCCCTGATTAGGGTGCTAAGGGGAATTCCTGGCAGAGGGAGGAGAATGCAGTCACTCAGATGAACACAAGCAGAGGCATGGGGACAAAGGGGGTCAGGGTGGAGAGACAATGGGAGTCAGACCAGATGAGAAGCTTCTGAGACCACTGGATGGGGATGGGGCCCCAAAGGGGTTGTCTGGAGGTGACTCCCAAGATGAACTGAAAGCTGTGCTTATGCATTAGCCATCAACTGCAAGAGACAGAAGGCACATTCTCCTTTCTCTGGACTCACCTATAGTTTGTGATTATATTGCGGTACTTTTCACTTTTGATCTAATCTACAGTATTTCCTCAGGACCTGTTATGTGCAGAGGTCTGAACTCACTGCTATTTCCAGTATCAAAGTATGTGAGGATAAAATCCCTGCCCTCAGAAGCTTACAATCAAGAAAGGCTGTTACGGAAAAATCCCCAAGTAAGGATAATATAAATCATATTAAAATAACTTCCACCTATCTTTCATCTCTGTCTGCCCCAATGTCTGGTACAAAGGTGTTTAATACATATTTGCCAAATGCCAGTACACATTTGGTGCCATCTACATTATTTATTGCTCCAAAGGGAATTCAGCAATTTCACCGATTTTTAAATGTAACACCCAGCATTGTTCAGACATGAACTAAACTTGTATTAGTAATTCATGATTATACAGTCTCCAACCATTTCATTAACCCAAATGTTTTACGACAGTTATGTGCTTCAACAGATAGTCTATGTGATAAAATAACTTTAGAAATGTTAACTCATCTTGGCAAACGAACCAACATCTAATAAGGCATTTCTTATCTTCCATCTGTTTGACTTGCATCTTATACCAAAAATTAAATGGTATATGTAAGTGATCGCCGCCCCCAGCCAAATACACAATTCAACGACACCGTGCTCAGTTAACTAGAAAATGTAAACAGTATATATGTGCCTCTCTCTTTTTTTTAATTCTCATGAGACAACACAAGCATTTAGGTATTCACATATCATAATTGAATTCATGTGGATCTTTGAACACTTGGGCTTCAAATTCCATCTGCCTCTGTAAAATAAAAGCACTCAAGTTAATAGAGACTTCCAAAAAAGGGAGAACAAACAAAATGTTTTACTTGTCTCCTTTATGTAAAGAGAGATGGGTTAACTGAAGAAGTGTGGGAATCAAGAGATTCTGATTTCCATGTATTTTTCTCTCACAGAGCTGGATTCTGGGGACACAAAGATGAACAAGACTGCACAGACCTAGCTCCCCATGAAGTCTCCAGTGTGGTGACAGAGACCATTCAGAAAGCTGGCCAGAAAGGTTCAGTGCACTGAGCACTACACTGGGGCCTTGGGTGTCTGGGAGGACGGGTTGGTCAGAGGTGGCCAGGGCAGTGGGCAGGAGGCTTCCTTGAGTAGGGGAGGCTGAGCTGAGAGCTGGGGTGAGGAGGGCATGTGGCCCAAAACAAGGAGAAGCTGAGAGTCTTCATGGGTTTGCTAACAAGGAGGTTGTGGCAACCTGGACAATAGTGGATTCAGGATGAGAGGCTGGATGGTAGAGTAGGTCATAGGTCTAGACAATTCCTTCAGGGAACTTGGCTGTGAAACACACAGTCTTTGGGCAGGAAGAAGCAGCAGATGTGGAATTAAGTTCTCCTTCCTTTCCTTTCCCTCCCTCCCTCTCCCTTTCTTGCTTTATTTCTAACATATGACAGGTTTGGATCTGTTTAAATTCTGGAGAGAAGGTGTAAGTCAGAAAGAAAAGGCAGTAGATATAGGTAAAGGTAAAGGATGAAGTAGTTACTGAGGAAACAGAAGGAGACAGATCCAGAACTCTCCATCAGAGTTTGAGATTCATTCACTCATTCATTCATTCAGTCAATATTTATTAGGCACCTATCATGTGCTAGGCACAGAATGTGGAGGTAATGGGGGAAAAAAGACAAAGATTCTGTCCTCGGGGAGATTTACATCCAAGTTGTGGAACCAACAGTAAGCAAGTGAGTAAATGTATCACTTTGGGTAATAAGTACTATGAAGAAAAATAATGCAGGGCTAGGAGACAGAAAGGGAGGACAGGTGGTTAGGATGGCCAAGCTGAGGCTGTGGAATCAGAGACATGAATGAGATGAGTCTGAGGCATGTGAAGGTTGGGGAAGAATGTTCTAGAAGGGGCACTGAGGTGGGAGGTGATCTGGGTGGTTTGAGAATGCAGCAATAAAGCTAGCATAGCTCCAGTGTACAAGAGTGGGAGACCGTAGGGGATGAGGCTGGAGAGAAAGGGGCCACTGGAAGGACTCTGGAGCCACAGTGGAGGGCTCTGGGCAACTAGGAACATGATAGGATTTGTGTCTTTAAAATATCCTGGATGTCGTGGAGAAGAGTCAATAGGAGACAACACTGGAAGCGGAAAGCTAATGGTGGCAGCCAGGTTGACAGGTGAAGATGATTTTTTTTAGGATGGTGGCCAGTAAACGTGTGGAGAAGAGGTTCTATTCAGGATGTGTGTGAAGGAGAAGCTAATAGATCTACAAGAGTATAATTAGGATGGCTTTTGATTGAACCACTGAGTGTATAGAGATGCCATTTATTAATGCAGGGAAGATTGAGGAAGGACACGTTTTACGGAGAAACCAAGTTTGTTTAGGACATGTAGGTGGACATTTTGAGTCGGCAGCAGGAGATACAGTCTAGAGAGGTAATACATATCACATGGCTCCACCTCCTTAAAATCCTTCAGTGATTCCTTATCCCCTTCACAACAAAATGCAAGCTCTAATCTCCACAGCCCTTCTATGCAGTTCCAGTCCCATCCCCCAATCTCATCCCAAGCCAAATGCTCTTCTAATATAGATTCATCTGCAGTACCTCCTCTCTCTTCCACCCTCCCCCCAACCCTCTCTTTGTATACATCATTCCCTTCTCTTAAGACTGTCCTTCCTATTTTGAACTGGCTGACCATTGCATCCTTCAATACTCAGTTCTCCGGGTGAGTTTTCCTTGTCCCACGAGCCATGTCATGGGTCATTCCACACTACTGGTTTCTAGGTCCTTCTTTTCTGCTTCCACAACACCCTGTGCATATCTCTATGGACTCTGGAACTAGGGTATCTGGATTTGAGTTCTGGCTCCTCCACCAATTACTGAGTGAATTTGGGCAAGTTACCTAAACTCTCTGACACTCAGTTTCCTCATCCATAAAAGGAGGATAATAATACTGCCTACTTTGTAGTTGTTAGGAGGATTAAATGAGGTGATTTGGGGCACAGCACCTACGACAGTACCTAGCACATGAGTCACCATGCAAGTCATTAACTATTATTATAACAATACTTATCACACTGTTGTGTAATTCTTTTCATGCTGACTTTTCCTAAGAATATGAACCCTCGAGTGCAACCACTGAGCCTTTCATCTGTGTTTCTGGCATGTATTAAACCTCATTAATTGTTTTGTATGTGAATACAAGGGAAAAAAAATAGGAATGGGCTATAATAATATCACAAAAAGAATCAGCAGGTTCTTCCTCAGTGGGACTCCTCTCTTTAGAAGACATTCTCTGTGCCTGAATGAATACAAGAAATCCTAGGTTGTTTGTTCTAGATTATATTTTAGTTGTGGTGCAGGGAAAGAAGTACTATTACCTTAGGATCAGGTAAACAGGGTCCAAAAGCTTCCAACAGAAGGATTTCCTCTCTGACGGCCTGTTCATAGTCTGCAAAGGAGAGCTTCCCATCGTGGTCACAGTCCTAGAGGATGACAAGAAGCATAGGAGTCCACACTCTAGAACACACTTATCTGTACATACATGCTATCTTTTCATTGTAAAGCGGCTGTCCAAGAAAGAACAGAGAACACTAAGAGATTCAATAGGGAAATTGAGAAGAACTTTTAATATTGTAATAAAAGAATGCAATTCAAGTGTTTAACTTCAACAAGCAGGAAGATGATTTTAAATCTCATATCTGGCCAGTGCATTTCAATATAAAAACCTAAATCATCCATATTTACCATTTTCTTAAGTGTTATTTCCACCAAATCTTTAATTCCTTCATCAGGATCTTCTTCAGATGGCTGTTTGAGAAGGCTATTCTTCAACATGTGAAACATTTCCTCCTTTGAAATGAATCCATCACCATTCAAATCAAACACGTCAAAGCAATCTTTTCAAAAAATAACAAGTTATAATTTTGATACAATCACTAAGGTAACATTTGCTCTGATAAAAGTTTTCAGGGCCAACCTCCATACTGCTGATGCCTTCGTCAACCTCACAGTTATAGTGCAATCTGACATTCACAGTAAATGCTTAATACATGCAGTTGATTATATTCACTAATCTTCAAAGGACATTGCCTTATATTATGAAAAAGCATGTTGATGAACATTAACTTGGACATTTTCATCTTGAAACTCTAGGGAAACTAATTAAAATAGAACTTTTAAACAGAATCAACCAGAAATCAATAAAGAACTAATTGAAAGTTAATCAAACAATTAATTAATCAGGACAGTTGAATCAAGTTCTCTAGTTTTATGGTGACAATATAGGTAGTGAAATGTGTAATATACTTAATATTAAGTATATTAATATTAATTAATTAATTCTCAGAATCTCTTAATTTTTCTTTTCTATATATATTTTGTATTCATTCCATATCATTAACTTGAATAAAGAGGTGAATGGAGATTAAAATAAACAAATCAACCCACTTCACTGGTTGGATTGCAGAACATTGGTTTGAATACTTTAAATATGTTCATCATAATGTACAAACAAAATATTTTTAAAATGGGAATATCTGAAATCTTACATTTCATTTTTTCTTCCAAAGTTCCTCGAAGAAACAATGACAATCCATTAATCCACTCTGATACATTTAGACAGCCATCGTTATCTTTATCAAAACTTCGGAATACTAATGGGAGAGAGAGGTGCAATGTCACATTTGTGGTGCCTTTTCATTCTCAGTAATATACCTACATTAGTACTTCTCTCTTAAATGTAGAGAAAGCTTTGGGATCATTTAAAGAAGGCTTCTCATTTAAAGGAGGAGGAAATCAAGGCATTATAAATGTTGGAAAACTTCTACTTAAACTTTCACATTCTCTTTATATTTTGTGGAAACAAACAAAAAAAAGCAACTCCTTAATGTCTAATAAATAAACAAATAAGAAAATTATAGTAATACTAAATATACTAATTAATATAAATATGTAAGTTTCCATTGTGATACTCAAGAAAAATAATGCGACTACATAATTGACTATATTCTAATATTTATTGGAATACTTTATATGGTGTAAATACATTTAAATGTCCTTTAAAAACAATTTAGTTACTATTATGTTACTAAGTAGAAATATAATTGTTTTGTGCTTTCTGACATAAAGATAGGGAAACCTAGCTATTTAACTGGTCTTTGTCCTCTTGTTAAATGCACAAAAATTAGCTGATTTTATTTCCTTTCCTATGATCCATGCAAAATTAAATTTTTATTGTCAAGTGAAATTGGAAATGTAGAACATTAAGTTTCCTAACAACAATATGTCCAAACTCCAAAAATTTTAATCAGGTAAGGCTGGATTTGGCTTGTTTGAATCTCATGTGTTTACTTACCTCTGTCCATAATCATGTCATCTGTCATTCTAAAAGTCATGTGCAGGATGTTTCGAAACGCATTACGATCCAGTCCAACGACTGTACTTTGCCGTTCTGCTACCTCTCCCACCAAGTTATAAAAAAGATTTACAAGACAGCTCACTTCATGTTTATTAACTGTAAAAGGATAAAATTAAGATAATAACAAAAATGTATTCTTATCACTAAACACTAACTTAAATTCTGCATGAAGGGCTTATCGACAACATTGAATACATTAAATACATAGTTGTCATCAGAAAATGTTCCTGTTTTGAGATTCATGACCCGAAGCTAATAGAGCATGGCCAATGCTCCATTATCCACTAAAATACAAGAAGTAGCATCACCTCTGAATAAGAGCTGGATATTAGACAGATGCAATTTTGTTAGCCAAGTGGTCATGGGATCAGATCCTAAACTTTACCAGGCCAGCAGAGGTCTGGTTAAGAGTAATAAATAGTCCTTTTAAGAGTGGGAATGTTCCTTTCAGCATTTTGATCATAGGTATTCATGAGATTGGCAACTTCACTTTACATGCTCAAAACCTTCTCCCTGGAAACAGACCCCAGGTTCCTAAAAACCAGGCAGTAATTTTCATTGCCACATAGCTTTAGTGAATTCATAAGAAAAATTTGGAAATTAGGATCACCTATTTTCTAATAAAGAAGGTTTTAAGGATGTGTGTATGTATAAATGTATGATGTGTATTTAGGTATGTTGCTACAGTGATATATTGGAAATAAACATAACTGGTGGGTGGAGGTCAATGAGAAGAAATGAAGAAGTCTTTGTAGTGGTTTTAAGGCAAAATATGTGGAAAGAAATAAATGAAAAGGAACCCAATTTGGTTCTTGTCATGGATCATGTGAAATTAACATGGAACTATTCAGAATTCCTTTGGAGGAAGGAAGGTTTTATATAAAACATAGATACTTGCCAATACACATAATTGCTTAAAGGGTGGTGTTTATAAACACCTAGCAAGTTATTTGTACTCCAATACCCATCTGAGGTCTGTAGATGGAAGAGTTATTACCTGGCAGTTAAGAACATAAACGTGAGTCTAAGTATGAAGTAAGGGTGGAAGATTTTATTTCAAAACAAGATAAAATTACAGTTGAACAAGAAAAATAAATAGGATGAAACTTGTGTGCACAAAAAAGAAATAGCACACAGGAATTGGGAATCATACTTCATCACAGGGCACTAAGAGCCCCAGGTTTACATGCTATTTCTGATTTGGGGCACTGCAATTTAAGAGGAAATGGAAAACTTCAGAAAATAATTTGAAATTTAGTGAGCAAACTGATTAAATAATAGGAAAAATATGAAAGATTATGATTAAAAAAAAGAGCTGTTAGTGGTTGAGGAAGAAAAGCCTGCATGAATATTGATCTATTAACTCTGCTGATGTGTATGAAATGCTAGTAGAGGGGATGTTGGTTAGCTATTTTTCCATCTTGGCTGAAATATAAATTAAATAAAATCTGCTTAACTTATGATGCAAAAGATTAGAAGATTAACCAGAAGAAAATACTTTTTGCTGAAATGTTTCTCAAATTCTAGAATACAATACTAAATGAAATTAGGGAAATTCAAGAGTGGATTTTCATATTTTTGGCACAGTCTAAAGGTCTCCTGAAGATCATATCAGGAATGGTGGATTTAGTAGCCATTCACTTAAGAGCCCTTCTTCTCTGATTCTACAAAATTTATTTGTTTCATCCGGGTGGCTTTATCATCTGGCAACTATAATAAAATTTGACCTTGGGGGAAAGGTCTGCTATTTAAAGCGATATAAAATTATTTTAATTTTCATGACTTGCAATTATTTATATAGAATTTCACTACGAATCATCAAAGATTTTAAGTCTCACTTTAAAAATTTTATGCAAGAACAGAAATCAAAAGTTGACAGTTTTTCCACCAACGTTTTCACCTACCTTTTAAGATATACACCCACCTTTCAACTGTTCACAGGATATGTTTGCAATATATTGCAAACTTACTGAACAGGGTCTAAATAAGATTTGGTGTTTTGTACAGCAGATATTACATTGTTTATGAGTACTTACTCACAGTATTTGCTATTAAGATCTGGACTTTTCTCAGAAATTAAAGCATCTAAACCACATTCATGGCTTCTAAGCCCGAGGGCCATTCTGTTTTTCAGCCTCAGCACAACCTTTAAGTTTCCTATGAAATTCGAGGACTACATTTTAAAACGTGTGGTTAGGGTAGATATCTTTAAGGAACAGTCATCACCTGCAAGTCTCCTTTGCCTTTCAACCCTACCACCAACTGGAAAGTGGAAGATGCGTTGGGAAGAGATTCATTATCATCTGTTTTGTTTTGTCCAGCACTTTGGTATCCAAATATATCTCCTTGCTGTGAGATAGTTTTCCGTGTCACTTCAACTCACCTTTCCTAGCAATGTTCAGACACTGATAACCACGGTCCCCTATGTATCTCTTGCTAAGATTCCAGCACGTGGACCTTGCCAGGTTATTTGCTCTAAAAAGAGTTAGAAGGCAGGGTAAAGTTCATGGCGTAGGTTGGTTATGCTACTTTTCTTGAGTCTGGCGGTTTTGATACTTATTTTACACCTCGGTCTGAGGTTAAAACCACGTGTCTCGAAAGCATATAAATCACTTGTCTATAATGTAAAAATAAGTTAAGAAGAGGGTTTGAGAAGCTAGTAAGTGCATGCGTGGGCGAGCAGTGATAGATGCCTTGAGGGCTGGTCCTTAAAGATCCTGGGCGTGGGTGCCTGCCCCAAGGAGTTAAAACCCGGGTTCCTTGCCAGACTTCTCTTTAGAAGTGCGGATGGAGAGAGAGACGCATTAGCCCAGATGGGGTTCCGCTGTTACACGGGTTCTGGAGTGGGGCATCAGCACTGGTTTGCCTGTCCAACACTTGATTCTTACTTACAATGCTTGCAATTTTTGGCTAAGCTGTCCGTCAACTTCTGCAGCTTCTTGCGATTCATGCTGGACGCCCAGTGAATGGGGTGGGGTCTGCGGCCGGTGTCTCCGTGTGCTCGGCTGCCGGGACCCCCTCGCGCTCTGGGGCTGGGCAGCCTGACCCCAGCGCGTGGTGGGGCGTGCGCGCTGCCCTAACACACAACGTGGCCATGGCAACGGCGCGGCCGGCAGCCCATTGGCTCCCCGGCTGTGCGCGAGGGGCGGCGTGCGCTGTCCCGTGCGCACCGAGGCCATGACAACGGCGCGGCAGGCCGCTGATTGGCTCCCGGGCAAGTGCGCGCGGGGCGCGTGCGCTATCCTATCACGTAGTGTGGCCATGGCAACGGCTCGGCCAGCCGCCGATTGGCTCCTGGGCCGGGGCGCTCGGGGCGCGTGCGCCGTCCTAACATACAGTGTGGCCATGGCAACTGCTGAGCAGGCTGTGGATTGGCTCCGCGCGTGGTCCCACTTGGCGAGTCTCAGCCCGGCACGCGGCAGAGAGTATTCTGATAGCTGACATCGGATTGCTAATGTTCGGGGGTTACTCTCATTTGAGTTTACGGTCTTTTTGTGCGACTGCACTGTAAATCATCAAGGTCTAAAAATATGTTATGCACACCGTGCGAGGAATGTTCTGGGTGGTGAGAGTTACACCCCAAGCTGAGGCTTGGGTCTTCCGGGAGATCCGAGGGAACTGGAGGAGCTTCAAGAAATAGCAGGTGTTTCTCTAGATGGCTGTACCACGGAGCCGTGCAGGAGGCTGAGGAGCTTGGCTGTGAGCTGAGCCGCCCTTGGGATGTCAGAATTTGCTGTGACGCCAGGACGGAGCCTGGAACAGGACATCTTTAAGTTTACGGTGGTGTTCCTGGGAGCAAGAGGACATTGGAATGTTTTTTCCCCAACTCATTCTTGAGGGGCGGAGGTTGTCAGTGGAATCTGGGGAAAATCACTGGCAATTTTTAAGCTAGTGAGAGAGGCAGCTTCTCACAGAGAGCCAGGCTGACAACTGCAGCTTGGCTCCGGTGTGCAGCCCAACCTTGATTTTCTGGAATATATCCCAGGAGAATTGATTCTTTAGTTGTTTAAAAAAAAAAACAAAACAACAACAGATAGTGTGGGAAGGCTTTCTGCTCTTCTTAACTATAGATGGAACACCGTCTTTGAAACTAAGACAGCAATATACAGCCTAGCTCAGCCAGCAGCGTAGAAACTACGGTGCTCTCCAGAGGGCTCATTTGCTTCCCTTCAGGTGGGGAATGGCCTTTGGAATACAAAGTATTTTACGTATACACATACCATCTTGAGACTGAAAACAGGAGTTCTGCCGACCATGTGCAGCAATCCAAAATGAAATGGTTCCAGTTATGAGGTCTCTGGTTTTCCTTCCATGTTTCGGTTGTTTGTTGGGGAAAAAAAAAGAACTGGGATGGTGTTTGAAACCTGAGCAGATGATGCTTGTTGAAGGCAAGGAGTGTATTATCCTAAAACATGTTCCCCAAGAACAATTAATCATATGAAATGGTTTGCAATTATGAGTATGAGCTTGTAACAGTACTCTGATAAACAGCTCTCCTGTATGCCACCTTGTCTAACAGCTGTGAAATTTCTAATGAGATTGTGGAAAACAGATGGAAAGGACTAGACATATTCTAATTACATTCACTTGTGAAACTCTGGTGCCTTTTAAAAGATTATATGGAGTGATAGCAAATATTTAAGTCATGGACATTATTGCAGAGCTCATTTCTAAAGGCAGGAAGCTGAAAGAGTTAATGCTGAGCATTGTACTGGCTAGTTCTTGGGGAGCAGGGCTCCACTGGAGGCCAGCACTCTGGTGGCTGGGCCCTGATGTCTGAATGGACACAAGGAGCTTGCTGGGGAGAACCTGCGAGTTTGCTCAGCAGTTCTTATTTCACAAGGTTCAGGCCTGGGACCAATCAACCATGTTCCTTTAAAGTGGAAAAAATAATGTAAGGAGAATTTCAAAGACTTGTTTAGATTAAAATTTTCAAATCTGTTATATCAGGAAAAAATTCCTTCACATGTTGAAAGACCTTTGTGAGGCATCCCCATACCATTCCCATACGTGTAAAAAAAACTTCTTTCTTCCATGCTATTCTTTTAGCAAAAAAATTCCAACTGCATTGTTGTGTGAAACTCACTCCTTTAAGAGGGTGGACTGCAGAGCTGACTGCCATAGGGCCCTTGCAAATCTTTCCCAGGGAAAGCCTGGTATTCACTGGAGGCATGTTTTGACAATATATCTTTAAAGTTCAGAACTTTATTCCATTCTTGTGAAGTTCTTGAATTTGATATTTTTAAACTTTAGAAGTGAGTCCCTGAGAAAAACAGTCAGCTGATGACATTGCAAGGTAAATTGGAATTTCTATTTGTAGCGTTTCATTGATTATACTGAGTCAAACGATTGCTTTTTACAATTGTTTTCCCTTTAAGTGATTTCTCAGAAAAGGCAATTAAACTTGAACTTTATATCAAATTAATCAATAATGGAATAATGAAACATTGTGTTTAATTTGTATTGTTACACAAATTATATAGTGCAGCAAATGATTACGGAGCTTTCCAAAGTTCAGGCAACTTCGAGATAATGCTTTTGTAAATACAAAATATTTGTAAGACATTAAAGTGACTATTAATGCTATGAATGTTTCCTTCAATTTTGTTTGCCAAAGAGTTTTCCCTTTGACTTACAATTATTTGGAATTTTGCCATGATAAATGTATTGGGCCAAGACTTGATGAAAGTGTTTTATTTAATGTGTACCTTTTATGAGGAAGGCTTTTGGAAGTTGTTTAGGAAATGACATCATGGAATTGATGTCCAAGTATATTACAAATCTATTATAAAATTGTTTTAATGAAAGGAAAACAGAAAGGTTAATTATCTATATAATTTAAATTCAATTTTACTAATTACATTTTGTAGAAATAGTGGTGAAAATTTTCGAGATAATTTTAACTGTTTGGTGGTTGAATCTCCACTCCTATCTTTTGCCCCTTTCCCCTTTTCTGTTGACTCTAGTCGTTTGCACTTGCTTTCAGTACCTCAAACCTACCAGATGCTCTCTCACCTCGGAACTTTTACATGTTCTTCACACACACACACAGTCGACAAGTCTTAAAGAGCATGGTTTTGACTACCCTGTGTAAGGCAAATCCCTCCCTACCCAGTCACTCTCTCCCTCAAAGATTGTTTCCTTCCTAGCACTCACCCCAATTTGCAATAACTTTATTTACTTTTTCTTTAGTCTCTCCCCTATTATGTAAATTATATGATGTCTCTCTCTATGTTCGGGTCTACTTTTATCTTTATCTATCATTTATATATCTGAAGTTTGAAAACACAATCTGTGTTCTGTTATTGGCATTAATGGATGGGAGTGAGAAAATTTGCTACAGGACTAAACTGCTGAGATTCCCCGTCAGCATCTCCATTGTCAAGAACCGGTCCAGAAGGCCCTTCAGCAGTCCTTGAGGTCGGCCTCAAGCAAGGATGTGGCTAACCACAGTCAAGGCTTGCAATGCTTGTGGAATAGATGTGGAGGGGATCCCCCTCCGTGCTAGTGTGCCCTCTCCTGGATCTGGGGCCAGAGGTCAGAGGTAAGGGTGTAGGTTTGAGGGAGTAAGTGTGAGTATGTGTGTGAGTGATGTGAATATATGTGTGAGCAAGAGTGAATGTGAGAATGTGTGTGGGTGAATTGTATGTGTGCAAGTGTATGTGGTGTGTGTGAGGGTGTGTGTGTGTTCTGACGTGTAGGAGACACTCAGGAGATAGTGATGAATGCTAAAGTTTATTTACCTTGCAGACAGGCATAAAGATATGTCTTTCAATATTCAATATCCTTCTGTTGAAGATGCAGTGCCCTGGTAAGTGCACTAAAGGGGTCTGGGCAGTAAAGAAACGTTTTCTTTTAAACGAACCTTTCCCTAAAACACATACTCAGTATTCACTGGGATTAACACATTTTTACACTTTTTTATTTTTCCATAATCAAGTAACCAGTGGCAAACATTGGGTAATGCAAATACCTAAAGTTTAAAAAGTGTGGGGATCCTATGTCTTACATGTAATTTATAAGTTGTAGATTAGGATGTGGCATTTGACGAGTGATTATTGTAATAGCAACAATGTCATTAATTTTAAGTAAGGAAGCTGCTCCTCTGGGCATCATGGTGCCTCTCAAAGAAGCCCATCATATGAGCTGGGCTGCTTCTCAGCTGAATGCAATACCCTATTTAGGGTTCTCTGGGCACCGTTCTCTTCCTGTGAAGCGTCTGTTTGGCTAGGCTTCTATCCTGAATCTACAGGGTTCCTCCAGGAGGCATGTGGCCTTCACACGACTCCAGGTAGGGAGGAGGTGAACCTACCTGTTGGTCAGTAGTGGTCAAGAGATACCACACCTGCTCCAAGTGAATGGTTAGGTTAGCAGGGTGTCCTTAGCCTGGGCAGCACACAAGGACAGACAAATACAGTTCCTTGGATTTTATATTTTATTTTATATTTTATATTTTATTCTAGCACACAAGCATTGCAGTATGTTTTCAAGGATGGAAAGGGCTGTAAGGAAGGCTTTCTCTCAGCTGTGCAGCTCTGATTTAAGACAGCTGGGCAGATAGATGACCGAAGAGCCTGCCGTGTGCTGTGCCCTGAGGAAGGGGCTGGATGCCCAGAGCTGATAGTATTTCGAGACCCTCATGACAAGGACTGGTGCTTTGAGCCTAAAGCCACAACTACGACACAGTTAAGGAGTGTGATGTGCGTACTTCCAATTGTGAGCCCTTTGAAACTCATGTTTCATTTGGGTTTTGAGGAATATTGGCTGGCACTTTTCTTGCTTTTCATATATCTGAAATCAAACAGGAGACCAAAGCAAGAGACCCACAGTAAAAACTCCCTACACTTTGGGAAATGTTCAGAGCAAAGGAAGACATCATTCTTGCCTCATACATGAAAGGAAACAATTTGGCATCAAGTGTGTTGAGCCAACTGTTTGAGAGGTAAAGAGGAGGCCTTGGCTTCTTTTATCCCCCACTGCAGGTAATTTGCTGATACTCTGTGTTGGATTACGTGTTATTTAATATGTAAGAAAATTGCTGCCTTTGAGATTTGTATTAGTTTTCTAGAAAATAATATTTTTGCCAATAATTGTTTTTTAACTATAAGAATCCTGAACCACTGTAACCCCCTTACTAAAATATTTGGAAACTAACTTTAAGAACCATAAACCATTTTTTTCACCTCAAATGTCCATTCTTTATCCTTGTACCTTTCACAACAAAATAAGTTCCATAGCTTTGTATTTACTCGGTGTGTGCACAGGACACGGATGCCTGAATTCAAGGTCCTGGCAGGTGCTTTATCCGTACCATTTTCTCTGCACAAACCACCCTCTGTGCAGAGGGGTTCCACAGAGGAATTCACACAGCCTGCTGGTCCAGACAATGCTCTCCCCATATCTCTTCTAGGGTGTTGGTGGTTAGAAAAGAATGGGATCTCTGGAGAAGTGAAAAGAAAAGCAGAGAGGTGCCATGTCCTAGCAGTCATTTCCAGAGGATGAACTGGATTCGGCAATTAATCCGGCGAGGAGCAAGTTCATATATGCTTGTCTCCAGCGGCATTAGCCTCTTGTTTTCTCAAGGCAGCCTTCTCAAGGCAGGGGTCAATGGTCTGCATTTGAAGAGGATGACAGAAAAGGTGTCTTACCTATATGCTATTCATTCATTCAGTCAATCAGCAACCATCTATGTAGGCGTACCGTGGTGTGGAGATACAATAAGAGCAAAACAAATGTGGTTCCTGCACCCTCAGGGCACATACCAGCCAGTGACAACCACAGAGGCAAATTAATCGAAAAGTATAGAAAACCACAAAACTGTGTGCAGTACTGTGAAGGAAAATTGCAGGCAACTCTGAACGAAGGACTGGGCAGAGGCTGTAGCTACCTTTTATTAAAACATGATATGGACCAACTCACAAGAATAGTGTATGCCCCAAATATAACCAACTCCAGTTTAGCGCTTTGCCATCAGAACCCCCTGGATCTGGAAGTCTGCCTGCCCCTTGCTAGCTGGCTGATCCTGGCCACATGCACAGCCTCTTGGGTCCTCATCTTCCACATTGGACAAATGGCCAGAGAAACAGTGCCTACTTCCTGCAGTAGCTGGAAGAGTAAATGTGGTGACGACTCTAGAGCACCAAGTCCAGTGTTGGACGCACAGTACTCATGGACCCAATGCCTGCCAGCTGGTATCTTCATCAGTGGTAGTGGGTTTAAGGATGAATCCCCTTCTTCCTTATTCTTACTTTCCTGTCTGTGGCATGTATGTGGTGCCATGGTCCCTGAGAACATTCCGTGCCCAATTCTTTGGGACTGTGAATATGTTACCTTATGTGGCAAAAGGAGGGACCTCACTGATGTCATTAGGGTTACTAATCAGTTGACCCTAAAATAAGAGAGAATCCTGGGTTATCCAGCCCTGCTCACAAAATTTCATTTTTGAAAACATTGACCAAATACCATAAACTAACTCACAACTTCTCTAATAAAGAAAAAAAATTAAAAAATAAAAAATACCACAGGCTTAGAGGTGTTCGAAATATATTGTGGCAGGGACACACCATTTCATTCTCTTTCTAGGCTCCTGGAAAGACTACATTTCTCAGCCTTTCTGAATTGAGAATATATACTGTAACTGGGTTTTGTTCAATGGATTATGGGCAGAAGTGTTAGAAGTTGCTTCTAGGCCTGGTCATCAAATGTTTCTCTTGACCTTCTGTGTGGTCACTCATCTGTGCACCTGGAAGCAAAGGCATGTTTGAGGGGAGGTACAGGAAGCTTTAGTAGTCTTGTCCCTGTATTTAGACTGAGAGGATAGTCACTCTGTAGGTCTTCCTGATCTAGAAGCACTTGGTACACAGTGAATGAGGAAGAAATAAATCTTCCTGGTTTTATGACATTGAGATTTGGAGTTGTGAGTTACAATAGCCTAACCTGACATATATATGTGTGTGTGTATGGCAAAATGGTGTGACAAATATCCCAATGAGTAACAAAATTTACTTCCTCTTTCATAGCTTCAGAAAAACATGATTATTTTATATGCACCTTTTACAGACAAATGAATGGTAGACTGTGCTATCCTACACGTACTATTTCTACATTTTTTACAGGGTCAGGAAGAAAAAATGTTTTCCAAGTTATTTGGCTTTTTTTCCCCTTTTACTATTAGGCAAGAGATGTCAAACAAGACTTCCAAATATTTCTCATTAAGCTGACTAAAAATTTGTAAAGTACAACATTTAGTATTCATGGTTTTACATTTCTTTTAAAATTATAAAGCTTTTCCTCCATATTCTAAGTACTTATTTTTAATTATCTTCCTAATCATGCTATCATTAGCTTATATTTTAAATCACAGTGCACACAGTACAGGATTCCTTTTTAATGATCATCTCTAACACTATAAATTAAATCATCTTTCTGATAAATCTGTATTTCTTTTTGGTCGGCTTCTTGCAGATCTGATTAGGTCACTGTTGATTTTACTTCATACTATGGTTAGTAGTGAGCTTGTCCTAGGAGAGGGAGAAGGGCTAGCTGTTCTATATGTGTTGCCTTGTGCCTTCAACTTACAGTTTTCACGAAAGGTTTGTCCTTTTTGTAAGGGTTAGTTTAGTTGAACTTTAAACCACAAATCTACTTACCTAGCTACACATTGACTGCGATACCTTCAATATTCTGAAAGCAAGTAAAACAAACAAAGACACTGCCATCATTTCTACTTTCTCAGCATGCTTGTCCTAGGTAACCTATGTGACTGTTATAGATACATAAAAGTGCATAATTTTGAGACCCTGCCTTAGAATATACTCCATAACTTTTTTTAAACAAATCAGTTTTATTGATACATATTAATGAGACATAAATCCATCCAATGTGTACAATCAATGGTATTCAGTATAATCACATAGTTGTGCATTCATCACTTCAATCCCATTTTTAGAGCAGTTTCATTATTCCAGTAATAGTAATAAAATAAATAAAAACTCATCACCTCTCAATCTCTCTGTGCTTCCCCTTCCATATATAGCTGCTATTCGGTTTCCATCTCTCTAGTTTATGTGTGTTTATATTTTGTATAAACCGTCTTATATATGCAATATCATCCATATTCGTATTTTGCATAAGATTTCACTGTTATACAGTCCCATGTTACATTTTTAGCTTTCCTTTTAGTAATACACATGACCCTTAGACTTAGCCCTTTTAACCACTGTCATACCCATATAACAGTTCTGCTAGTTACAAACACTATGAAGTGCTTTCACCATTTCTATGCATTTCCAAAGATTTACAAACAACATTTTTTTTTACCAATTCTGCACAGATTAACTCTTATCTTTCCATTCTCTAACCTCCTTCTATTTTCTGGTGACCAGTATTCGAGTTATGAACTCCACAAGTTTACCCAATATATTTAGTTCATAATAGCACAATCATACAGTATTTGTACTTTTGTGTCTGGCTTGCTTCACTCAATGTAATGTCCTCCAGGTTCATCCATGTTGTCATATACTTCACAACTTCATTTCTTCTTACAGCTGCATAATATTCCATTGTGTGTTTACATTGCAATTTGTTTCTCCATTCATCAGTTGATGGATACTTGGGTTGTTTCCAACTTTTACTCTATAACTTTTTAACAGAACTCATTCTAACTTAATAACTCATGAGGAGGAAACTGGTCATTTGTGGGATCTATTGCTGCATTATTTATGATTCTCATCATACTCTACAGGTGTCACCCTCTTAACACATAGGCTTGTTTCCTACTTCTGTCAGAAAATAGAGGTCATCCTATTCAAAGCCTTCAAATTGTCGCCTCCTTTCCTCTAACCCTGAGCAAACACATCTGCCCCTTCCTTCCTGTCTTAGGGGAAGAAGTGCCCTTTCCCTGGCAAGAAGAATCATCTTAACAATCTTTCCAAAAAAGCACATAAATTAGTTTTTCAGTTTGTATTCAAGTATACTTTTCAATGGTGTCCTTGAAACTTTAGAAATCACTTTTCTATTTTTTTTCTATTTCTATTGTTCTGAGGATATGCCTACCTTGAACTGTATTGTATCCTGTTAGGTGATGTCATGTCCTGTACTAAAGAGATATCATGTCAAACAATAAAATGTTTCAATGGGAATTTCAGTTGTAATTACATCACTTGACATGTCAGAGTTTGGTTTGAATTTGTAGATAATTAGTTTCCTACAATTTTCTGGCTGTTCACCTTCCTGCTCACTAAGCCTCACTGATAATTCAGCCCAGGAACAGGTAGACTTCGCTTTCCCTCTTTGACACTCATGTCAAATTTTGTAATAAATAGAAATAGCACTACTGGTCTTGTATTGTCTTTCAGCCATACACGCAGGTTAGCTACACTTGAGGACTTGGAGCCAAAAAGATTCTTTACTTTGGTAAAGCATTGATTTTACAGGGGCCACATTAATGACTTTAGTTTGTTTAGTGAGAGTTTTGGAGGAATCAAAATACATTTTTCTTCTTCTTCATTCATGCCTGGTGACATCAATTTCTAATCGAGGTCACGTTTTTACTTTGGCAAACCTAAGCATCTCTTATTAAATCTCTGATTGCATGCACGTGATTGTTCAAGAGTCATAGTAGGCAAGGGGTCAAGGTGCAAAGGCTCATATTGGTTTTGTTTCTTTTCCCCAAAGAATCCAGCATGTGCAAAGTACTTATCAACTGACTCAGCTAGTGAAACTTAACAATTGATGTGTCTTTTTTTGAAGTCCCCTGAAGCAGTCCAATGCAGCTCATACCTGTGCATCAATTAAGACCCATGGATCTATGAAACAAAGGGTGACTAATAGTGATGTTAGAGGCTACGGTTAATAAGACAACTGCTATTGATGATTTAGGGAAGGAATTTTAAATCCTTGATTAAGGAGCATTATCTTATAACCCCAATGGCATTAATGTCTGATTTTCTCAGATGATGACACATTTCAGAAGCTGCCTGTTGTGGCTGGCGAAATGTGGGCATTGATAGGCTAAGGAAGTGTTAAGAGACTAGAGGATACCTTGGAAAATGAAATGAAATCAGTAAATCTCAGTAGAAAGAGGGTGATTCAGTTGAAGATCTGATAGGAAGCAATCATGGCTGATCATTAAAGAGGTTCTTACCGATTGGGTTCTCCTGCAGTAAACTAAATGGGGAATCCTGCAGTTTCAAATTCAGCCAAAGAACTGAAGGTTGGCCTCTTTTTAGTGATCAGAGAGCCATACATTTAAACCAAAACTGAGTCAGTGCTGTAAAAGTTTTTTAGACTGCTTGAATCCTAAGTTGTTTCTTCTTGTTCTGGATTTCAAGTTTTTTACTGTCTTTGTTTCAAAATATTTGAATTTTGGATACCCATCATATACTTATTACAACTTATTTTATTATCATGTGTGCATGTATTAATATAACTAAGTAATAAGTCATTTCTTAGATTTTTTTGATGACTCATGTCAACATTTTGTTTTTCCTTGCAAAGCTCTGGATACTGGACAAATGCAGCACAATGGATAACTGACTTATAAAAACCCTTTATAATGCCAGGAAAAACAGTACACAGCTAAAATACTTCTGTACCTGACTTTGGGCTCTGTATATGATACTTTTTAAGGCTTTGCTTTAAAAAATACTGCCAGTTCTAGTAGTAGAATTGTGAGTTTCATATAAACAAATGCATTTGGTAGCACTTTTGAGGTTATTCCCTTAACAATTACTAAAAATCTGTCATTTAATGAGACCCTTCTGATTTGTTGGGCCATCTTTTGGACAGAATTGTAAAGTTGATACTTGCTGTTCCTTTTTCCTCGAGGCTCACAGATTTCTAGTTTTGTTGGAGCTACCTGAGTGGGTCAAATACATGCAGTGCCTCTTTTTACCTTTACAGCAGAATCAAGAAGCAAACAAACTGTAAAAAATGATCTGAATGTTACCTTAAGCTGGCTAATAAATACCTGACCAACTAGTGCCCAAAGAGCTGGAAGCTTGATGCCTTCCAGATCATCACATCCAACGTTTATACTGCTGTATGGGCTCCAGTCTGCTTTCACACTCATTAATTTCTCCTTCAGCAATACCTTCTGAAGGTATTTCCTGATGTTATGAAAGCTGATGACCAGAATGGTTAATTGCCTGGTCCACAAACCAGCAGAGTTGGGGCTTGATCCAGGCATGGGGGGCACCATGTCATCGCATGCCTCACAGATTGGATTTGTCTCTGTCATCCCGTTTTCCTGCCTGTTTGCCTAATGTGAGGTCTGATGTCTGCTTTTCTCTGTGATGACTTCTGGCTAGACCTTCTTCGTAGGTGTATGCAGCCAAGCATGAGGAGCCTCAAGAGAAAGGATGGGTGTATATAATTTACCTTGACCTTCTTATTGTGTATACCAATGTTCATTATTTTGAGATACATTCCATAAGAACAAATTCTGGGAGAGCTGTTCATTTCTGAAGGAATGGTGGCCAAGTCTATTGCTGGTCACCCAAATCTGTTCTTCTCCCTACAGTAATGGGCTTATAGCTGGATACCTGGCTGCCCAGCCAGACCCTACCTTAGGCTCTATGTGGGTGGGTGGGCCCTGTGAGCAGAGCAGTTTATACACAACTGGATCTGTGACTGAGGATACCTGAGCGTGTTTGCTTTCCCTTCCCTATGAGCTGAAATAAGGAGGTTTCCTGCCACCCAGACTCAGCCCTGCAGGGGATGGTGGAGAACTCATGGGAGAGACCCAAGTCATTAAACTGTCCAATGGAACAGCCTGGAAAGCTCATCTTGGATCTGAGAGAAGTACAGTCTTATCTGTTTTAAGCCATTGGATTATTTTTAGATTTTGTTGTTGTTACAGCAGCTAAGCCTCCCCACACAAACACAGCTTACTGTGTTACGTAGTGTTCTAGGATCAAACCAATGAAAACTAACCCCATCAAGCGCTTTCTCTACTGTGGGAAACAAACTAAGGATAGCCCAAATAGTTGTAATATACTGTAGGTCAGCTAGTGATAAATACCATGGGAGAGGGGAGTGGAAAGGAAAATAAGCACCCAGGGGTAAGCGTTGCAATTTTAGATAGGAGGTCAGGGGAAGCCTCTCTGAGAAAGTGACTTTTTGTTTTAAAAAATTATTTACAAACACTCACATTCCTCCTTCCCCTGACCCCTGGTCACCTCTAATCTACATTCTGTTTCTGTGAATTTGCTATTTCTACATATCTCATGTAAGTGATATCATACAATATTTGTCCTTCTGTGCCTTGCTTATTTTACTCAGCTTGATGTTTTCAAGGATCATCGATGTTGTAGAATGAATTAGAACTCCATTCCTTTTTATAGCCATATACTATTCCATTGTATGTATATACCACAGTTTATTCATTCATCTGTTGATGGACACCTGGGTTGTTTCTACTCTGGCAATTTAAGTAATACTGCTATGAACATTGGTATAGGAGTATCTTCTTGAGACTGAGTAAGTAACTTTTGAATAAAGACCTAAATAACATGAGAGAGCTAGCCTTGCAGAAGATATTTCGAAGGAAAGAATTTCAACGAGAAAGAGCAGAAAGTACAGAGGCCTTGACGGGGGGACCAAGCCTAGCATGCTTGCGAAATTGCGAGGAAGCCCTTGAGGCTGAAGCAGAGTTGTATCAGTTATCTAATTCTATGTAACAAATCACCCCCAAAACGTAGTGGCTCAAAACCACAATTAGTCTTTAGCTCTAAATTCTGTCAGCTGAGTGGCTCCTCTACTGGTCTCCTGTGAACTGGCAGCTCCCAGATGGCAGTCCCAGGCAGCTTGACTCCAGGATTGCGCTGGCCATCGGCCAGGCCACTCTACAGCTGGCTTCTTGGCTTCAAGTTGGCAAGTTCAGTCTTCTTTCCATGGACCTCACAGGCAGCACACCAGAGTGGAAGCAGCAAGCCCCTGAGGCCGTGCCTCCGAAGCCCCACGTTCCACTTGTCAAAGCCAGTCCTGAGGCCAGCCCCAATGCAAGGGGTAAAGTTAGTTGCATTTCTTGGTGGGTGGAGTGGCAAAGTCACACTGCAAAGGGAATGGAGTCATTGCTGGGTGACCTTCTGCTACCAGAATAAATGCCGATAAGGTCAAAGAAATAACGGGGGCCAGATCATGTGGGTCTCCAGGGGTCTCAGTCAGACTTTGGCATGATACTCTTTTTCAAATTTGGTTCACTCTGTTAGGAACATTTCCAAAAATTATTGGAAAGCGATTCCCTGGGAGAATATTATATAGTAGAGAACTATCTAACTGGTGGCCAAGCAGAAAAATGGCATCAACAATAATGAAATCTCTAACCTATATTTAGGGTTTCCTCTGTGGCCACTGGCTAAGGCCTTTTGTGCATCATTCCCTTTAATTCAGAGCAGCCCTGTATGCTGAGGATATGGATGCCCAGAGAGCATGAGCCTTCCCCTATTACTCCCTCTCGCTGTGGAGACCCTGGCAAGGCCCGGAGCTACTAGAAGATGTGAAGTCACGAGCGTCACCCTGGGAATACGCTCCATTTCCTCACTGTTCATGGTTTGGTCAGGGAGAAAGGAACTACTAAAAATAACCAAGGAGAGAGATTCTGAAAGGAAGAGACAGAGAGGCAGTCATCCCAGCATTTTTACTAATATGGACTTTCTTGGTCCCGAGGAAGTACTTTGTTTCAAAAATAGCTGGTGCTTTTCCAAGTGGAAACTTGGAACTGTGAGCGATTCACCTAATGTTCCAGATGGTATTTGCTCCTGGAGGATGGGGATTGGGGGAGCAAGTCCACTCACCCCAGCGCCTGCGGGAGATGACACGGCCCCACCGGCCCCTGTAACTGCCTGGGCAGGGCTTCCTCAATCACGCTGGTGCCCAGATATTTGTGCCTGGGGGCAAAGGGGACCAGGAGACAGGTAGGAAGGGAAGTTTCCTTCTTCCTTTCCTTAGGTAGGAATTGTTCGTGTTGAGCAAGAAACTGAAGACATAGCTGAGGCAACTGGGCAAGTTGGTTAAGGGTAAAGATTTTGTCCTAAGAACAAACTTCGAGCTTGCCTAATGAGAGACCAGAAATTTACCAGCATTATTCATCAGGGACACTTGTTTTAACAGGTAACAGGTTGGAGGCAGAGCGTAGATGCCAGGAAAGTGGCAAAGAACGCTCTACATTTGGTTTTCAAAAATAAACTAACGTCTATTAAGTATTCACTATGTATCAGGAATTGTTAGCATTTTATAGGTATTAAAGGACTTAATTCTCATGAGATCCCTAAGAAATTATATTTTTTATTTCACAGTTGAAGAAACCCAGGCTTAGAGAGGATGGCTTGCTAAGCTGGAAAAGGGTGGCACTCAACTTCAGAGGGGCTTCTGTCTCCTTTCCAAAGGGGCTGATGGCTGTTTTTGTGCCACTATGTGTGGATGTGCATGTGCGCATGTGCATGCGTGTTGTGCACGTGTGTGCGTGAGCACATCTGTACACATAAGCACGCATCTATGCATGTTGGCATGTGTGCATGTGCATAGGCATGTGTGTGCTTGTGCATGTGTGTGCACACATGCAGATTTGTATATGTTCATGCATGTGCATGTGTCTCCAAACATGTGCACGTGCATGTGTGAGATGTGTTTGATAGGCCTGCATTTCCATGCATAAGTCCTGTGACTGGGTCAAATTTAACTGAGCTGTTCCATCCTCTGGGAGCCATTTGTCCTTTGAGGTCGGTACTGATGAAGAGCGTGCTTCATTTATCACTTGTCATTTCTTATCAGGCTGCAGTCCCTGGAAAGCTCTTCCCTTGGAAGATGGATGTGGGCAGAACTCTTTGGGCTAAGAGAATGCTCTGTTTCCACATGTCCAACTGCTGTGTGTCTCAACAGACATGGACATGCTGTAATTTGAATTCCATTTGTAGATGGCTTGTATTTCTTGGCTTAGGTGTAGATTTAGTTTAGTGGTTTATAAAGCACTCTTCTTTGTGAAAAGAGAAGTTAAAGGTCAAGAATAGAATCTCAGTATCCCAAAACACCCACAATTTATATTTGTACACGTGAGGGGTATATGAGCATGATTGTTTACTTGGTGTACCTTCTTGCATTTCAGATTATGTTTTAGACTTGGTCTTACTTGGTGGCAAGGAATCATCTTTTTTTAAAAACAGATTAAAAACATCATTTGTGTTTACAACAAAACCACATCAAGTCAGACCTCACTATGCCGTGTAGCTTAGCTTGGATGCAATTTAAATTTGAAATATACATGGAGAATTATTTGCTTAGGATTAATAATACCATCAGGATTTGGGGCTTCCATCGTGCACTTTACAGGCACCATTTTCATGACTTCAGCACATATTTTACATGCTGTTTTGGTTTGCTAAAGGCTGCCGGTGCAAAAATACCAGAAATGGGTTGGCTTTTATAGTGGGAATTTATTAGGATTAATGCTTACTGTTCTTGGCTGCAAAAATGTCAAATCAAGGCATCATCAGAGATGCTCTCTCACCAAAAGTTGGATGCTGGGCAGATTCTGGACTCCTGTCACATGTCAAGGCAAAAGGGCGGCCAGACTATGCCTTCTCCTCTAGGCTCACTTTCTCTCCAGGCTCAGCTTTGGGCGATCAGGCATGCAGCTTGTCTCTTCCTGGGCCTTGTCTTTTCAGGCTACTTCACTGATTCCAGACTCTGGCCTCTCTCTCACCCTCTTGGTGTTTCTCTGTCTTTCTGCATCTGTAGGCAGTCCTGGAGTCCTCTCTCACATGGCAGGGTAAAATTGGCAGCTCTCTTTCTCGGTGTTCCATTTATATAAGACTCCAGTAAAAGGATTAGGACCCACATTCTAAATCAAAGGGCCTTAATGGAAGCCATCTAACCAAAAGTGATCTAATCAAAAGGTCCCTTGACTGATTCTAACCAAAAGGCCCCTCATACAATATGATCACAAAGGCACAGGAATGGGTTAGCTTAAGAGCATAATTTTCTGGGAACCACAAAAGCCTCAAACCAGGACACATGCAAATCCATGCTGCTAATTACAGCATGGAATTGGCTGTTCATTAACATCTTGTCAACATTTTAACAATTCAAATTACTAGATATGCAAGCACTCGAAAGCACAAGTTGGTTGACATTTATGATAATCCAAAGTGTTTGTTCTCACTGATCTTGTCTCTTCCTCCTTTGGGTTCCCAGTTTTACCATTGATATACTTATGATGGGACACTTACCAGACCCTACTTGAATTATTTTGTTCTTTATTTGCCTCCTCAGCAGACACGGGCATTACCTTCTGGTATGCAGATGGCCTGGTGCATGTAGATAGGAGGCTCAGGAGGCCTGAGATGTCCCTTTCCCTGGCATTTGCTGGGAGGTTGCTGTTTCCCCGTCTGGTGATTCTGGGGTGCCTTGGAGGAGAGAATTTGAGTGTGGAAGGCCCATTGGTATAGGTTTGAATCCATGTCCCCTACTTATGCCAGGAAACATCCCACATAAACTTGTATTCTTTTTTTTTTTTTTTTTTCAACTCAAGCAATGTGAATTTATTCATTCACAATTTTGAGGCTGGGAAATGTCCAAATCAAGGCACCTTCAAGGTGATGCCTTGTCCCCAAAGATTGTGGTGTTCTGAGGCTGGCTGCCTTTGACTCTGTTACATGGCAATGCACCTGGTGGCATCTCCTGGTCTCTTCCTTCCCTTCCAGGTTCCATTTCAGTGTCTTGCTTTCTGTGGCTTTCTCTGTCTCTTGTCTGAATTCATTCTTCTTATAAAGAACACCAGTAGTAGAATTAAGACCCATACTGATTAGGTTAGGCCACACACACCTTAACTGGAGTAACCACATCTAAAGGTCCTACCTACAAATGGGCATGGTTCTGATGCCCCTTTATTTCTGTGGGAAGTTCCAGGATGATGGCGGAGAAAGGGACACTTTTCCCTTAGAGTGAAGGTTGTGAAGAAGGGGGTCAGGAGGCCACAGCAGGATATGCTCACAAAACATAAAGGGGCATTCAGTTGAAGGGGAAGAAAAGAACAATATTGTTTTCCTTAAATAATGCATTCCCCATGCCTTTATTGTCCCTGCCAAGTAGCTACCTCTGTTTGCTTGCTTTAAATGAAAGTCTACAATACCTGGGAAAGAGCTTCAGGGATCTCGCCTTGGCCCTTGAGTCCTACCAAAAAATAAGGAGATTATTAATAGGTGAAGAATCAAAACTGACAAGACGTAGGGTTTGTCATCTTATGGATACACTAGTACACTGTTGGTGGAGGTATAAATTGCTATGCACTTTCGGAAGACAAATTGTTAATACATATGGTTTTTAATATGTGCCTACTTATTAACACAGAAATTCCACTTCTAGAATTCATCATGAGAACAGTAAAGGCAGAAAGGGACAATCCCTGAGGGCATGTGCTCCATGCTTATCATTGACATGAATTAAAATGTGCTTTATGATTTAAAAAAAAAAAAGGGAAACAAGCTAAATATTCAATTCTAGGATACGGCATTTATGACTCTTCCATACCATTGCCTACTAAGTATCATGTGGTTAAAAAATATTTGTGTGCATGGAAAGATATTCCTAATACACTATGAAGGGAAAAATGGTTACAAAACATTATATATGATATAATGTAGTTTTTAGTGTGTGTGTGTGTATATATATATATATATAGTTACCATGTTATATATAGATAATGATCTGGCAAGGGATGTACACCAAGGTAGAAGTATGGGTATTTAAATCTTTTTTGAATCATGTTTGTATTTTGTAATTCTCAGATAATGGAAATCTACTTTCAAAATCAGAAAATAAGTTATTTTTAATAAAAAGTAATCATTAGCCGGGGCGACAGTGGCCTAACATGAATGAGTTTTAGAATAACATGTGGGATAGATGTAAAGCTTCATTCATGTCGACAAAGGTGACCTTTTCTGAAGTCAGTAGCTCTAATTACAAGAAAATTATGCTTTGCATGGAGGGAAGCCCAGATTCTTTCCAAGGCAACAGCCCACTGATGTGCAGATTTGAAGGCTATTCTAGGGAAGCCAAAGTGTCTTGATACATTTCCAGGAATAGAATGAAGAGCTAAACACCAGGAAGAAGTATCTAGAGTTATGGAGCAGGGGCACCTTTTGGCCACATCCACCCACCCAAAATATAATAGTCATGAAGACCGCAATGAATAATCTTGAATAACAATAGCAGTCTGATTTTCTGAAAACTGTTATACTATTGATATGTTGGTTTGAATTTTCCTGGGTATTTGAGAAATAATATGATTCTACAGTCAAGGCAAGTATCACAAAATTGTACTCCAAAGGGGCTGAGAAGTTATGGTAAATGAGAAAGATGGTCCAGGAAAGAGCAATAAGGATTGGTGGGGACTGAGGCAAACTGCAAGGTAAAGCTTCATTTAAAACTTTCTCCCTAGAGCTCCAGCTGATTTACTCAGAGTTGTTATGTGGACCCAGTACTGCCACATCTTCTGATTTTTTTTTTCAAGAAAAGTTGAAAATATAGCCACTAATTAAAAATAATTATTTCAGCACTCATTGACTAATGTGTATTCATTAGACTAAAATTAATCTTTTTTTTTCAGGCTTAATTGAGCCTAAGGTTGCCTGCTTGCTTCCTCATATCTAAGAAGTCTTTCTTCTAGCACCACAAAGATTCTTCCAGGCAGAAGCATGGGTAGCCACTTTATGAGATTTACGTGGTACTTAAACAATTTGTCAGTATGATGGCAGTGCTATTGCAATCACCGCTGAATTATTTGCTAGAGACTGCTTACTGTCTTCTAAGAGACATTCTCTGTTGCAAAGACTTTTGGCTACCCAGCCGTCTTAGTTTACCAGAGCTGCAGTAAGAAAGTAGCATGGACGAGTTGGCTTAAACAGTAGGAATTTTTTGTCTCACAGTTTTGGAGGCTAGAAGTCCAAACTCAAGAAGCCATCAGGACCATGCTTTCTCTGAAGTCTGTAGTGTTCTAGGAGTGTTCTTGCAGTGTTCTGTGGCTCAATCTCTAACTCCATCACATGGCCGTCTGTGGCTCTCTCTGTCCCCTCCCTCTCCTACTGACTGGATACAAATTTCCCATTCTAAGCACACCAGTCATACTGGATTAGTACCCGCCCTGATTCAGGTTAGCCTCACCTTAGCTAATAACATCTTCAAAGATTCTTTGTACAAATCATTTGTACAAATGGTCTCAATCCACAGGACTTGAACGTGTCTTTGTGTAACCCACAACACCAAGCAAAGTCCCTGGCTTCTCACACTTCCTTGCAAATAGGGGTGCCTGGCAGTCTTCCACATTCATGGCCCCCAACAAACCATACCTCTCTGTATCCACCCGCCTATGTATTTCCCTCTCTGTGAATCTGGGCAGGACCTGTTGCATGCTTTAACCAACAAAATGTGCCAGTTTCATCTCTAAGCCTTAAGAATGCCTGGGAGTTTCTACTTGGGAGCTTTGCACTGCCATGTAAGTGGTCCAGCTACCCTGCTGGAGAGACCACAGAAGAAGGGAGAGGCACTGAGCATAGGTGAGAAGAGAAGAGCCCAGTGGTAGCTGTGTTCTAGCTGAGCTCAGCCTGGTCTGCAGAATAGCATCAAAGTACAGTGGTGGCTGATTTAAGCAGCTGAGTTTGGGGATGGTTTTTATAAGTGGCCAAGGGTTATAAGTTATGGTAAAAAAAAAAAGTGATGTGGGCAGGGTGAGCTGTTCCATTGTCTTCCCTTCCTTCTTTCCCCACTGGTGGGATCATCTGGGGTCAAGGGTTTGAAGGTACCACTGTAAGAATGCTAGTGCTACAGATAGAGGAGCTGGGCCCCTGGTAACGTGGTAGGAGACAGCTGCCGTATGAGATCTGACATTAATATGTAGATAAATAAAACTCAGTTTTGTTCAAGCCACTGTTATTTTGAGTGTCTTTGTTAATACATCTGTATTTATAATTTAATTATTAGCTTTAAATTATGTAATATTATTTTAATATTTAATAGAGATATAGATGCAATTATTATGAAGGCAAATCCATTTCTCAGTATGACCAACTGTGACAATGCAAAGAGGCCCCTCACAAATAATTTGCCCATAAGTTTCACTGGTGTGCTCTATGCACCTTGTCACACTGATTTATTTATTTAGTCAACCATTCATTGATTGAACAAATGCTTATAAAATACACACTGGCTTCTGGGCCCAATCACAAGCATACTTTAGGTATTCAGTTATTTGTTATTGAATAAATGAATAAGAATACAAAGATGCATAAGACAACAAGCATTGTCCTCAAGAAGCTCATGGTCTTTTAGGTAAGAAAAGCATAAATATAAATGATGGTTAGATGTGGAACGCATTAGAATTATACACAAAATACTATTATGAGTGCACAGAGGAAGAAACAAGTAGTCCTACCGAATGTGGAATAAAGGAGTTTTGTTAGAGGAGGCATTATTTAAGCTATTTTAAGATGAGTAGGAATTCACCAGGTGGATAAAAGAAATAAGATTTCAGCCACTGGGAGCAGCATTGGAAGGCCTGACACAGTAGTATTTCTTTGGCATAAGAAATAGTCAATGATCAGATTATGAAGGGACTTAACTATCTCACTAAGGAGTTTGTGTTTATCCTGTAGATGATTAGCAATGAAACAGCATAGTAGACTGTTACAGTAATGAGCCCCAACGAATCACACTCTCTGTTTCTACCTTGTGTAATCCTGTTCTCCTGACTCTAAACTTGCCTATGTGACTTGCTTTAGGTATCCATGAATGCGGCACAAGCAGGGACTTGAAAGGTGCTTTAGAATTGGGACTGGCTCACTTGGGATGCTGCCCCAAATGAAGAAATTGGGTTGGTCTGCTGGATAACAGCCACCACCTCCACCATATGATGAGGACATCTTAGATCATTCAGCCCCAAGAGGGATGCTATGTGTGTGTGATCTCATACGTGAACCAAATGAGACCAGCAGAACCTTCCAGCTGAGCTGAGTCTAGTTTTAAGACACTAGGGGCAATTTGTTATGCAACAGCAGATGACTCATAAATGGTTTAAAGTTGAGGAGTAATGTGATCAGATTAACTCAATTGCAACTCAAACAATAGAAACAATAACTAATACTTATTGAATACTTACACTGAGTACTTAAGTCTATCATGCAGTTAAATCTTCTTATGTACTTTGGAAGTGGTTGATTAATTGAAAAGTTGGTTAAAGTGTGGGGATATAACTAATCGTACAGGCATATAATAAACATTTTATTTTGAGGTTCAACATAAACATGTCTGTGCATTTGCTGATCTCTTGATATTTAGCCTCTTTCCTTTGAATATATTGATTCTCACTGGAAATCAACTTCTTGCACATACCATGACTAAAAAATAATTGTGGATTGTGAAGCAATTTTAGTATAGACTCCTGGATTTCTTTTCATTTGCCATTTGAATTTTTAATTGAACTTTTATTGTGAGGTGAGATAATTTTAGTTTTACATTCAATTATAAGCAAAAATAGAGATTCTCTATACCCTTTACCCAGTTTTCCCCAATGATAACATCTTGCAAAACTATAGTACAATATCACATCTGAGATATCAACATTAATGCAGTCAAGATAGACAACATTCTATCATCACAGGGTCTCCTTCCTGTTGCCATTTTATAACTGTACTCAAATATGCTTTTTTCTCTTTGCTAATTTTGTGAGGGATTCCTGTGTCTAAATTTGATAGGGATATTGGTTGGCAGTTTTCTTTTGTAATACCTTCTTTGTCTGGTTTTGGTATCAGGGTAAAATGATTTGGGAAAGGCTTTCTCCCCTTCTATTATATTTTCTGGAATAGAGTGTAGAATCTTCTTTTTTTTTCCCCCGAAGATTTATTTATTTGCTTTATTATTTATTTCCCCCCCTATACACCCCACTTGCTGTCTGTGTCCATTCCCTAGGTGATCCTCTGTATCTGTTTCCTGCCTCCTCTTCTCATCCTTCTCCCTCCAGTCTTCACCAAGATTTGATCCTAGAGACCTCCGATGTGGGAGAGAGGCACTCGGCCACCTGTGCCACCTCAGTTCCTGGTTTCTGGCTCAACTCGTCTTGGCTCTCTCCTGTGTCTCTCCCTTGCTGCGTCATCATCTTGCTGCGTGGCTCGGTGGGGCCTGGCTCACCACACGTGTCCATGTGGGCCAGTGGCTCGTCTGCATGCCTTCTATTTTTATTTTGCCAGGAGGTCCCGGGGAGTGAACCCAGGTCCCTCCATATGGCAGATGGACGCCCAACCAGTTGAGCCACATTTGCCCCCTGATTCTTCTTTAAAGGTTTAGTATCATTCTCTAGGGAAACCATCTGAGTCTGGAGATGACTACTTTTTTTTTTAAGGATGTGTTTAATTACAATTTGAATTTCCTTAATAGTTATAAGGCTATTCAAGTTGCATATTTTATAAAAGGTGACCTGTGGTACTGTGTGATTTTTGAGGAATTTGTCCATTTCATCTAAATTGTCATGTTTATGTGTGTAAAGTCAGTCATTTAATCTTATTATCATTTTGATTTTTACAGGGTCTATAGTAATATCCCCTATTGTATTCCTGATATTGGTAATTTGTGTCTTTTTCTCTGTCTCCCTCTCTTTTCTTTTTGGCTTGATCTTTCAAAGAAAAAGTTCTATATTTCATTTATTGTCTCTATTCTTTTTGTTTTTAATTTCACTGACTTCTGCTCCTTTCAATTATTTTCCTTTCTTCTGCTTGCTTTGTGTTTGTTTTTTTAGGTTATTGAGATACATTCTTAGATTATTGATTTGAAACTTGCCATTTTTTATAATATAAGCACTTAGTCCTATAAAGTTCCCTGTCAGCTCTGCTTTAACTGTGTTCACAAAATGATATATTGTATTTTCATTTTCATTCAGTTCAATGTATTTTTCTTTCTCCTGAGACTTCCTCTTTGACCCATGTATTATTTGAAAGTATGTTGGTTAGTTTCCAAGTGTTTGGAGATATCTTTCTGTTATTGATTTCTAGTTTGATACCATTGTGGGCAAAGCACATACTCTGTATGATTTCATTCTTTTAATGTAGATGTCAGAACAAAGAAAATTGCCAGTGATATAGAAGAATATTACATAATGATAAAAGAGTTGATCTACCAAGAAGACATATCATATTTGGGTATGCCCTAAACTACAGGGTCACAAAACATGTGAAGAAAAACCTGATACAAATAAACGGAGAAATAGCAAACCTACAATTATAGTTGGAGACTTCAATACCCCTCTCTCAACGATTGTTATAACAAGTAGGCAGAAATAAACTAGGATATAAAAAAGCTCTGAAGTCTACATCATTTGATGTTAATATAGCTATTGCTTCTTTCTTTTCAATTAATGTTTACATGATATATCTGTTTACAACTTTTTACTTTCTATTTACCCCTATCATCATATTTGGAGTGAATTTGTTGTAGAAAGTATATAGTTGGGTAATGATTTTTTTAAATTCACTCTGCCAAATTCTTTTACTTGGTATATTTAGATCATTTAAATATAATGTAAGTATTGAATTGTTAAGGCTTAAACCTGCCATTTTTCTTTTATTTTCTTATTTGTTTTGTCTCTTTTTGTTTCTCTGTCTCCTTTTTCCTTCCTTACTTGAACTTTTTTAGAATTCCATTTTGGTTTAGTCTCTAGTGTTTAACTCTTTGAATAGCTTTTAAGTGGTTGCTATAGGTATTATATATGCATAACTTACCACATTTTTCTGTTGTCTACATTTTTACCAGTTTGAGTAAAGTTTAGAAACCTTACTTCTCTTTATGTCTCTTGGTCCACCACATTTAAAATATAATTGTCTTAAAAAATTCCTCAAAATATATTTACAGCCACTTCAGGAAGTGCTTTATTTTTGGCTTAAACCATCAAATGTTATTTTGAAAACTTAATAGGAGAAGGAAAATGTATTGTCTTTATATATATTTTTACTCTTTCTCTTGTTCTTTCTTCCTTACTGATGTTCCAGGTTTCCTTCTTTTAGTCTTTTATTTTTGTTTAGAGAACTTCCTTTAACCATTCCTTTAGGGTAGCTCTGTGAGTGGCGAATTCTTTTCATTTTTCTTCATCTGAGCATGTCTTGTACTCTCATTCTTGAAACATATTTCACAGGCATAGAATTCTGGGTTGACAGTTCTTTCCTTTCATCACTTAAAAAGTTATGTGCCTCTTGCTTCTGTTATGCAGATTGGGCAATTTCTATTATTTTATCATCTAGTTCCTGTATTCTTCATGTATCCTCTCCAGTCTGCTGCTGAACCCCCTCTGTTGAATTTTTAATTTCAGTTACTGTATTTTTCAGTTCTAAAATTTCCATTTTTTTTTTTTTTTTCTCTATATCTCCTCTTTCTTTGCTGAAGCTACCTATTCTTTCATTTCTTTCACACATGTTTGGAATTTCTCATTGAAGCATTTCTATGAGGACAGCTTTAAAAACCTTTATCAGATAATTTTAATAACTCTCTCATATCAGTATTGGTGGGTTTTTATTGTCTTTTGTTCATTCAGGTTGAAATCTTCCTTGTTCTTGGCATGGTGAGTGATTTTCAATTAAAAAATTAAAACTTCGACATTTTGAGTACTATATTCTGAAGCTCTGAGTCTTACTTGAACCATCTATTTTAGCTGGTTACTCTTGACATTACCCTGGCAGGGAACAAGGCTTTTGCCTCCTTCTTACCAGGTGGGGGCGGAAGCACATATTCCTCAGTTGGCCTTCATTGGCATCCAAGGGGTAAAAGGCACCTTGCTTCTGCCAGGGGGTGGGGTGAGAGTTCAGGCTCCCCACTCAGTTGTTCGTGGCATGAGTATGGGTGGGGCCACTATATTTTCTTTGTTGTTTTGATGGAATACAGCAGTCACTGTCTTAAAGTTTTCTCTCTTCCTATCCTCCCTCTTTCCTGGTCCTTTACCTAGAGATTTTTTGTGAAGTTTTTAAAATCTGTGCCACTTGTGTTTCCTGGTTGCTGAGTTCTTCAGCTCCATGGGATATATAAGGCAAAAATAAAAGCAGGGATTTTACTGCATGTCATTCCTTGGATCCTGCTTTCTCTAGCTGTCTGCCTTCCTCTCCACTGTTCAGTCTTCTCATGTTTGTAATACAGATAATGTCCATCATTTTTAATCATACCTATCAGGAGGAATACTCCATTTTCCTGGAAGTGGAAGTCCAGTGGGAGACTGTTATATTTTTATAGTTTTATTTCAAATATTTTACAAACATCTTACTTACAGAAAGTTTTTAGAACTCTCCAAAGCAACACAGTTTTTGCAGCACAATAACTCTTTTTCACACTCATATTTCTATTTAATATTTATATTAAATATTATAAATCTAAATATTCTATAGAGAGCATTTTTATTTAATATTTAATTAAGATACCTAATTTCAAAAAAATAAAAAAAGTACACCTAACCTAAACTGGTTTGGAACAATTGAATCTTGGAGTTTGTACAACTTAACATATTGGCTGATAGGGGCAGTCTGTAGATGTGCACTGTGTCATGGATCTCTAGATACACACAAGACCAGTTTCATTTAGTGAGCTTACAACTCCATGAGCAGGCTGGTTGGGCATATCAGCCAGGGTTCTCCAGAGAAACAGAACTGACAGTATGTATATAAAGAGATTTATTACAAGGAAAAGACTTGCACAATTGTCAGGCTGGCAAGTCCAAATTTATAAGGCAGGCCAGCAGGCTGGAAATTCTAGTAAGAATAATGTTTAAGTCTTGAGTCTGAATTCCTTAGGCTGGAAATTCAGAAAGGAGTGCAGATTGTAGTCTTGAGACAGAAATTCTTCTGATTTCTTGAACCCTAAGATTTTGCTGTTAAGACCTCCAGCTGATTGAATGAGGCTCACCCACATTGCTGAGGCTAATCTCCTTCACTTAAAGTCAACTGATTTTAGATACTAATCCCATTTATGAATACCTCCACAGTAACACCTAGGCCAGAAACTAGACACCATAGCCTAGCCAAGTTGACACATAAAATTAACCATCATAACAGGCCAAAGAGAAGGGCAACAGAAGCTTGCCTGTCCATAGGATTCAGAGGAAGGCTCCAATGTCTTGGGCCATAAAGAGAAGCTCATTAACAGATGCAGAGCTTATGCCAGGTATTAAAGGAAGGTTAGATCAGACTTCAGTAAGGGAAGGGGGATCATAATTTCATGGGGTCCAAGCTGGAAAGGACCTTTTAAACTTATATTGTTCAAATTCCTCCTCTAAACACATAAGATATTCTCATTGTTTAGAAAAGCAAATTGAGGACCAGGGAGGTATCCCTTGGACATGCCATAACTCTAAGTATCTTATATTCTATTGATAATTGTCAAACAGCTTTTGTGCTCACAAGCACATTTCATTATTTATTTTAGCGAATGATGACTTTTTATCATAGATTTTTAAGGAAACTGATTCTTCAATTTTAAGTAAATTAAAAAAAAACACAGATACATTATAATAGTCCCTTTCATTAAGAATTCACATATTTTTGGCCATATTTTTGCCCTTTTTTGTTCTTGTTTGTTTACACTTAATATAACACATGCACTTAGATTTAGCAATTGGATTTTCTTTGACCTCAAAAATCTATGTCAACCAAGGTTCAGCATATGAACAGCTTTTTTTTTTTTTTTGCCTCTCACCTCAAACATACACATTTTCTATTAGATTCAAATTACCTAGTAAAGTCTCCGAGCAGCAGTTGGTAAGGAAAAAATAGCAGCATAAAAGCCTCCTTCCAGACATGTTTTGCAAATGCTTTCTCATTTTAATCTTTCATTATGATTTATTGAAGCATTCGGTTTGTCTCAGCGACCGGCCTCAGCAAACCCAGCCTGTGGAGATAAATATCCTTGCTGACTCTTAGCTGCATTTGGCAATATATTCATGGCTAATTTTTACTGCACCCCTAAGGAAATAAGAGTACTGTGTATTCTAGGGAAAAAAAACACTCCTTTCAAATGTTCCTTTTTCCATGGCTGTGTGTGTCTGTTGTGTGAGCTTTCCTTGGTGGCCATGAACAAAGTGCCCTGTGTGGAGGCGCCTCCCCTGTCTCCGGCCGCAGACTCTGTGTCTGTGTGGGGAATTCCTGCCCAAGCCCAAACCCACAGGCCCTCGCGCGGACAGAGCTTGCATCATGGACCTGTGCTCTGAAGAGCTGTTACATTGAGCCCAGAAACAGAAAAAAAAAAAAAAAAAGGAAAAAAGCTCACACAAACTCATATCCCTGGCTGGGAAATTCGACTTGGTCTTTTTAAAACAATCTTTACCCTGGATCTTTTTACTGGCCAGCAGACATAGATAAAACTCACCTTAACAGTTAGTAACAGCCCCTGTGTTTCTTGAGGAGGGGCTAGATAAGGAGACCCAGTTCATATTTCAGGTCACAGCTCTGGGCCTTGTTGTCACATGTGTTTCCCACCTTCTACTCCCTGTAGTGGCCCCCCTGGAGGCCTGGATGAGTGACCGGCTCTCTGCAGAGGAAGGAGGCTCTATCTGAGGGGATTTGTCCACTCAGCTTTGCATCAGCCCACCAGGACCCTGAATCTGGTTTCCCCAGCTATGTGCTGGGGTCACAAAGTGTGCCCACCCCTCTTCAGATCTTGTTATTCTCCAGAAGGCCAGTCATGAGAGGCAGGCAGTGTTGGACAGGGAATAGAGCACTGGATGTGGAGTCCGGAGTCTACATTTGTTCTTATCGGCATTGCCGATCATGCTACACCAGAGATCTGCAAACCTTCCCTCCTCAGAAGCACCTGGGAGCTTTTGGAAAGTAAAGACTCCCAAGCCCTAGCCTGGGAGAGTGACTTACACGTGTGTTTAGGAAGCGTCCTCAAAATGTGCATTTTTTAAAAGCGCTGTATGGGATTCTGATTAGGAACCATTTATTTTGATGAATTCTGACGTCCTGAGTACCTGATGGAAGCAGAAGACGCAGCCCTCTGAGTTTAGTCCTAGCCTTCTGACACTTCCTATTTTTGATGAACCATTGGCAGTGCTATCACATGCAAAATCGAGTCACAGAGGAGCCCATATTTTTGAGGCAACCCTTCTCACTACTGGGAGGAGCAGAGGGGCAAGAGAAGGGATGGTAGGGGTAGTTCCTTTCCAAGATGCACTTGCACTTCCCTCAGTTTAAAGGTCTGTTGAGGATATTCACAATCACTCAACAAATATTTAACTAGATGGAGACTTTATCGTGGTAAACTGAGGTATGGGTTGATTCTTACTTATATTTTTAAACTTCTCTCCAGAGCTTAACATCTTGAGTTTCAAAAACATCCTCATCAAATCTTTTTTTTTTTTTTTTTTAAATTTTAAATTACAGGAATCACTTTTCCTAATCTTGTTAACGTACATTTGGAAGCAAGGTCACTGACTCCTTGTGGAAAAACCTCTCCTGTCAAATACTTTCAAGCATTTCTCTTACCTGCACATCAGAGGGCAAGTCTGTGTCTAGGAGGAGAGGAGCTTCATATACAAGAGAGGTATAAGCTCATTGGATTTAAACTCCATTCCAGAAAGTACCTTTTCCCTTTGAATAATTAGATAAGATGGTTACCAGTCATAATTTGATGAAGAACAAAATACAAGTACCTAGATGCCCAGACAGAAATACAAGAGACAACAAAGAGAGCACAACACTAAGCATATTAACTTTAAAGTTTATAATATGTGTTGATTGATTGAGTGGATGACCATGGATTTAGAGTAGCGTGCTTGAATTATTTAACTTATTTATTTATTTAACTTATTTGTTTGAGGGTGTCTTAAATTATTAATTAATCAAACTCACTTGTTTGGATCACCTTGGTTGTACTATTAATTAATTTATTAATTAATAAATATATACATTTATTTAGTTCTCTGATTCACTTAGAAAGCACTAAAATTGGGAAAATATTAACTACCTATTTCTCAGGAATGCCATGATCCCTGTTGAAAAAACCACAAACCCAAACAAACAAATAATCAATCAAAAAGAAAAAACAAAATCCAAGTCTTACCACAAAAGATAAACAAAGATGCCTGTGGATAGAAGGGATGGTCAGCAGCTGTGAAGCCATGGGGGGTAGCTTCAGAGTCCTTCTTTAACTTAGGGATCCTTTTATTCAGTCCTAGTGTGGCTACAGAGAGACTGAGATATTAAAATGGTGCTTCCACATCCAGGGGAATGAATTAAATGTACTTTTCTCTCCTCCTCCTTTTCAGTACAACCAAAAATGATGGACATTATACATCAGTCAACTATAAGAAGACTCTGAAAGGTGAAGAGGAGAAGGCAGACTTGCTAGGGACCTCAGAACCAGAGGAACAACATGGTAATTAGTTCCCTGCTTTTGTATTTGCTTCAAATATGCACAAGTCAGAACTGAAGATACTGGCAACACAGAAATGTCAACAGGCACAGACAAAAAAATCTAAGTAAAGACTTCTCTCTAGCCAAAGGACCAGGGAAGAGGCAGCTTGGCAAGATGGGAAACTTTTAGACAATAACTACTCTATTCTAGCCAAACATCACACAAAAACTATGGATCCACCTTCACCCATGACCTCAAAGGTTGAATGGGGAGCCTAGACTTCCACCCTTGCCAAGATCTAATGCAGCAACACAACACCCCTCCTGTCCCACCAGAATGACATCAGACAATGCCTGGTAGCGAGTGGGACCTTCAACCCCAAACAGCAGGTAATGAGTCCCCACCCTGACTCTGATGTGGTGGTGTCAGAAGAGGCATAGGGGAGAGTCAGCACTTTTGCCATTGCCCAGCAGTAACCAGGAGCCCTGCTTCAGGTATCATAGAGACTAAGTGGGAACCCCCACCTGGCAATAACTAGGTGGTGCCTCCCTTCCCCTGCCAGGGCAATGTCAGAAAAACTCAGCTAGAACAGAAGGTTTATATAAGATCCAGAGTCTCATGACATAATATAAAAATGATGAGGTTTCAACTAAAAAATCACTCATCAAACCAAGATATTTGGAAGGTATCAAACACAAGGGAAAAGAACAATAGATGTCAGAGATGTTAGAATTATCTGAAAAAGATTTTAGTGCAGTCATAAAAAAACATTTCAATAAGCAATTATGAACATGCTTGAAACAAATGAAAAAATAAAAATTCTCAGCTAAGAAATAGAATATGTAAAGAAAAACAAAATGGAAATTTTAGAACAGGATAATAAAGCCACTGAAATAATCTCAGTGGATGTGACAAAAGAAAGAATATATGAACCAGAAGATGGAACAATAGAAATTACCCAATCTGAACAACATAGATAAAAATGACTGAAAGCAAAAATGAACAGATCCACAGGGATCTGTGAGACACAAGATCTAAAATTTGTGTGATCAGAGGACCAAGAAGGAGAGAAGAAAGAGACGAGGGAAGAAAGAACACAAAGGGTAAACATATGGAGAAATATAATACATTATATTTCCCCTATTAAGTTTTACAAATTAAGTTTGATGATTTAAGCAAAAATTATAACACTTTCTGATGTGGCTCTAAATACATGAAGAGAAACTATTTAAGACAATTATATTTTAAGAAGGGGAGGTAAAGGGTTGTAAAAGGAAGCACGTTTTCTCTACTTCACTCAAACTGACAGTATGTTGACACCAGTAGACTGTGTTAAGTTATATATATAAACCACTAAAGAGCTATACAAAAAGATACCCTCAATAACACTATTGACAAATCAAAATGGAAATCTAAAAATAGTTGAAATATTCCAACAAGAAGGCTTGAAAGAGAAACAAAAAATAGAATAAGCAGAAAAGAAAAATAAAATGGTAGACTCATCCCTAACATATCATTAATTACATTAAATGTAAATGGTCTAAATACAACAATTAAAAGAGAATTTGGCAGAGTGGATTAAAAAAAAACATGACCCAACTACGTAATGTTTACAAAATCTCACTTTAAATACAATGACATAGATACATAGAAAATAAAAGGCTAGAAAAAGATTTAACATGCAATCATTAATCAAAAGAAAGGAGGAATAACTATATTAATATCCTATAAAATTTTCCAGAGCAAAGAAAATTACCAATGACACAAAGGAATATTACAGAATGATAAAAGGGTCAATCCACCAAGAAGGCATAGCCATCTTAAATATGTAAACACTAAGCAACAGAACTGCAAAACATGTGAAACAAAACCCAATAGAACTAAAAAGATAAATAGCAAACTCAAAGTTATAGTTACAGATCTCAACACCCCTTTCTCAACAATTGATAGACTATACAGAAAATCACCAAAGATACAGAAGAACTCAACACAATCAACCAACAGGATCTAATCAACATACCAAGAAAGACCATATCCTGTGTCACAAAACAAACCACAACAAATTTAAAAGAATTGAAGTCCTACAGACTGTGTCCTCTGCCCACCATGGACTCAAACGAGAAATCAATAATGGAAAGATACATCCAAACACTTGTAAACTAACCAATATACATAACTTTAAAATATTCCATGGGTCAAAAAGGAAGTCTCAGGAGAAATAAATATATATTGAACTGAATGAAAACGAAAATTACAACATATGAACGTTTTTGGGGATATAGCTAAAGCTGTGCTGAGAAGAAAATTTATAGCTAAATTCTTATATTAAAAAGGAAGGAATGCTTTAAATCAATAATCTAAGCACATCTCAAGATCCTGGAAAAACAAACACAAAGCAAGCAGAAGGAAGGAAAATAATAGAAAATAGCAGAAATCACTGAAAATAAAAACAGAAAAAACAATAAAGAAAATTAATGAAGCAAAAGTATTTTTCTTTGACTAGATCAATAAGTTTGACTATCCTTTAGCAAGACTTACAAAGGGAAAAAGAGAAAACCCATATTACAAATAACAGAAATGAAACGGGATAATACTATGGATCCTGCAAACATCAAAATGAAAATAAGGGAGTAAAATGAACAACACTGCCCACATAAACTTGACAACTTAGGTGAAATGGATGAATTTCTCAAAAAGGCACAAATTACCACATCTCACCCATTATGTATAGGTAATTTGAATAACCCTATAGCTATTAAGGAGATTCAATTGTAAATATAAATGTAAAATGTAAAATAGCACAATGCACATGTGAAAACAGTCTGGAAATTTCTTAAAAACTAAACATGCTACTACCATATGACCCAGAGAAATGAAAATTTTTGTTCATACACTAAACCTGTAAATGAATGATTAGAGCAGCTTTATGTAGCATAGTCAAAAGCTGGAAATAGCCCAGATGCCCTTGAACAGATTAATGGTCAAATGACTGTGGTACATCCATACCATGAAATGCTACTCAGCAATCACAAGGAATGAACCATTTTTATAGACAACAATTTGGATAAATATCCAGATATTTATGGTGAGTGAAAAAAGACAACCTTAGAAAGTTATGCACTGTGTGATTCCATTTACAAAACATTCTTTAGATGACAGAATGACAAAGTGATGGGGGAGAGATTAGTGCTTGCCAAGGTTGAAGATGGAGATGTGTGTGCAAAATAAGAAAAACCCATGAGGAGGTACCCTCATAGTGACTGGTGTGACTATCCTGCTTGTGATATTGTGCTATTGAGTTTTGTAAGATGTTTCCATTTGGGGAAACTGTAGAGGTTCATTGGATCTCTCTATATTATGTGTTATAACTGCAGATTATGGCTTTAATTTTATTTAAAAATGGCAGTGTGACCAGATGCTTTATGGAAGTTGCTTGCCTATTGCTTCAGGGATGTTTGCTAATGTTGGTTGCCTCTTAGAGGAGGGTACGCAGTGTCAGGCTCCATAACCAATCTTAAGAGTGGCTTTAGAAAGGTTCCCAGTTTTGGGGGTTCTTTGCTTTGATTGTTTTGGAATCTGGGGATGGGTGGAAATGGGGGAGCAGTTTCATGTAAGCCTTGACTTAACAATGCTTCAGATACTCTCTCTGAAGTAGATTCCACTCTAGTGAATGAAGATTTTATAGTATTTCTTAGAACAGTGTGACTATCTGCCATCCAAACTCTCTCCATACACTAATGTTCCTTAAGTAATCTTGTATCATTTAGGATGCTTTTGCCTGAAGTCAATAGAAACCTTGATTCAAGCCTCAAATAATAAAAATTTCAAGGGTAGGGCACATAGTCAGGGGAGATATATTATCAAAACCCAGCTCTTTCCAGGTCTCTGATCTGTCATTCATAGTGTTCATGTGACAACATTCATCCTTGGTTGTCAAATCCAGGAACAAATTCCAGAGTGAGAAGAAGAGGCATCTATTCCTTCTTCTCTTTGTTAAGAGGAATCCCTTTTCCAGAAGCTGCTTCCATCCTCAGTAAATTTCCCCTCATATCTCATTGACTGAAATTAGGGGCTGTACTTGTTTCTTATTGGACCTACTTTCCTGAAAAACAGAAGGAAGGATCAGCAGATATTTGATGCTGTGGAGGTAGCCAGCACGTGTACAATTCCCTGCTGTACCAGGCAAGGTGAAGGCGCTTTACATTTCATGCTCACAGAAGAAGAAAATGAGGTTCAGAATGGTTAGTGCATATAATGTCACAAAACTAGCCAGTGGCGGAGCTGGGATTTAAAAAGACTTTGGAAACAGATATAACTCTGTTCTTAATAGATTTCATTTTTGGCAGCGATTATTTTGATGATTTGCACTGTCTAAATAGCTTTTTAATTAAATTAGTTGTTTATTAATGACTTTTAATGAGAGGTAAGACTTCCAGCCACATGGTCACTTGCTGTGGATGTTGGCAGATGGGGTTCAAGTGTCTGGCAGATGTCTGGGACTGCTATGGTTTCTTTGAAATCTGGGGTTCATCTTTTGATTGTGAAAGGTCCAGGCAGAACTGACGCAGACATAAAGGAAGATTGGAAAAGACTATTGCATACAGGCCAAGTTGCCCATTTGAGAAAATGCCCACTGACTTTCCATTTCTTTCGTGGATACTACACTGATAAGGTTTTGAGTTCTGTCATTTGCTCATTTGCTGTCTTTGATGTTTACAGATGGGGCACACTAACCATCCACAGATTCCTAAACAAGAATTCCTTGGTGAGTAAATAGCAAATTATTTATAGCTGTGTTCAGAGCTTTCTGAAAGACTATGCCAAATTATAGGGTCCTTTCACATAAGAGAGAATGAAAACTTGAAGGCATAAGAGACACAGAAAAAGTCCATTTCCTATTTTACTGGCCTTTTAAACTTCAGCTTAATATTTATTGCACTCAGGATCCCAAGATTACTTGTTGCAGACCTTCCAAGGAATTGCTTGCTGGTTTGTTTGTACATGGTATATGGTAGGCATTCAATAAGCATTTGATGATCAACTTTGGTGGATCTGGCATTTGTCTTATGGCATCTAGTTATTATAGGGATTCAGAAGTATAGACATTGCAGATTAATGATCATTTTAAAACAGCAAAACCCAAAGTTAACCCAGTTTTTTCTTATTATACCCTTCAAAGCAGTGTTGGTTTGGCTTCAGTGTCTGTTATGGGAAAGGGTTTGGATCAAGTCATATTTTATCTGCAAATGTTTCCCCATCTTAGGTTTGCAAGCAGTGCCTCTGATCCTCACGGGTACCTCTGCCAGCCTAGACTAAATAGTGCCGATTGTATATTTAAAACATGCATCAGAGTTTAAAAAGCAAGAGGAGCAGAAACAAGACTTTTAAATTCTGATCAATGCTTACATACATTTATGTTTTCTAATATGTATAATGTGTGTCAAGGAGCCACTCGTGCTAAGTTACGTAAGCTTGTGTATGTGTGCGTGCACATCTATGCTTGAATTGTGGAAGTATGGAAGGAGATAGCCCTGGAGTCTCTTTATAATTTAATTCAGTCAACATTCCATGTAACTGTTCGTTAAAATATCATAACACTGCCCATAGGGTGAATGCGTACATAAATTTCACAGTAGTTTCTTTCTGAAAGGTTTCATACATGGAAAAGTTGTTTAAGGCTAAGCCAGGTTGCTCAGCAATATTACCTGTTTATTTTTATTTTTATTTTTTTTTTAATTTCTGAACTCCTGGGATCTTAGGCATTAGGATTAATTCGTAAGAAGGCTCCACTGTGTTTCTTTTAAGTTTATTTTATGGTAGGAGCATATTTTCAATAAATTATGGACTCTGTGAAATATATACATATATATGTATGTTGTTTATAGATATTGAATAGGATTTTCATTATCACTGTATGATTTTCATTTTCTCATTTGAAAATACTGATGCTGCAGTGTTATTGATCATACCATCTTCCTTACTTGTTTCCCCCTCCTCAAGTAATTCATCCTTTGCTCTATTAGTTCCAATCAGCACCCTAATTATTTAAATGAGTATTAACAAAGTGTTATTAGGAATAGTCTTGTTAGAGGATAAGTCTTAAGGCATACCAAGGAAAAGAAAAAATAAACATTTTAGAATGGTGGCCTGAAACTATTTTTATACGAAAAACTTTCCTATTTAAATAACAGGGAAAATGAAAAGGTTCTCATATATTGATGATAGATTTTCCATTTCTTTTTCAAATATGCTTGTCAAATCCATATTATTATATATGTGAATGTTTTTAAGATTTGAAAATATCTTTTATTTAATCTGGAAAATAATGATAGTAGCTCCATTTTACAAATAAGAAAATATGGTCAATGTGACATTGTGTAACTTTTATAAGGTCAATTGTGATATTCATGTTTTATCCTGTTGGGGAGATATCATCTATAATATAACTACCCTTGTTGAACTTCTTTATAGTTTCCATGTCTTGGGATAATGAGTTCCTTCTGTTTGCTATCTGCTGTATGAAACAGTACTTCCATTATTTTGTCCAAAAGAATAGTCATTTCCACTATACCAGCATCTGACAAAAAGGTTCACATCGAACATCATAATAGACATTTAAACCTGACTATGCTTCAGATAACATCACAACCCAGGTGGGGAATATCTGACAAAGACACTGCTCCACCAGCTCACCTGTGCATTCAAGGCAGCTTATAACTGGATCCAGCCATATTGGTGATTCCAAGCATGTATTTGTTTTGCGTCTTTTTCTGCTGCAACACAAATGCAGGTTTATATATCTAAATCATTCCTCTGGATTAACCAATGTGCTCCAGCCAGCTGTAACTCCATCCTTTTCTTTCCCACTCAAGAAAGCACACAGGAGGGATTTTACTATACCTTGGTCATTTTTAATTAGTTAACTGATAGCTGTAGGTTCTCCTCACAGAAGACAGAATGAGCCCGGATGACATGAGCCCTTTTGCATTCCCTCTGCTATGACTCCTGGGGGAGGCTGCTGAAACCAAGCCTCCATGTCCTCATGTGTGGAGTGGGGAAGCTAAAAATTCACACCCACCTCATCAGACTCTTGTCATTATTCAATGAAATAACCAGCCCAAAGCATTTAGCATGCAGGATAAATAAATGGCCCAGGATAAAAAATGGGTACACATTATTTATTCTTATTGTGCTTATCTGAGTTTTAAAACATGCTCTTAAAACAAATCCATTTCTGTGCATGTAAACCGATTGTGGGTGGAGACTCTTGATTGGGTTACTTTTGTTGGGAGCTTTTGATTGGATTACTTCTGTGAGGAGTGATCCAGGGTGGGGCTTGTTCTTCTTGCTGGAGTTCTTTATGAATGGGAGACTGAAGGCAGAGATACAAAGAGATAAAGCAGCAGAGACAGAGAAATCCTGAGAGGCTGAAAGAGGGGCCCAGAGGAGAGGGGAGAGACAAGTCATATGCCTGATAGCTCACAGCTGAGCTCAGGGAGAAAGTAAGCCTGGAGGAGAAGCCTGGAGTAGAGACCCAGAGCTGAGAGCTGCCATTTTGTCTTGCCACATGGCAGGGGTCCAGGATTGCCAGCAGCCGAAAGTTCGGTAAGACAGCATCTCTGATGATGCCTTGATTTCGGTGTTTTCACAGTCTCAAAACTGTAAGCTTTTAACCTAATAAATCCCCATTATAAAAGCAAACCCATTTCTGGTCTATTGCATGGGCAGCCTTTAGCAAACTAAAGCACCTACCTAGGTCTCATTGTTTGACCTTCCCAAAGAAAGGCCTCCAGTAAGTGGTATTTTAATGATAGAGATCATAAAACCAAGAGAACATCAAGTTCTACATGCTTTAAAACTTCTTTGCAGCAAAATTCCATTAATTGTCAAAGAAAATTGTTACAATATTTAAAGACCATAGCTAATAAAAATGGCAATTTGATGCCATTATTCAATAATGTTTTGAGAGATGCTATCATTTTAACAGCCAGTGTTATAAAATATCTTTTTATATATGGAGAAGATAATTTTTTTGTGGAGGTTTTTAATTGGATCCATAACTACTGTGTATCTTCCTGCTATAGCTTTTATGCCATCAGCACACAAAATTTTTGTCAACTTATTGATGGTGTTTTAAAAATTAGCGCAAATCTTTAAAACTATTTCTTTTGTTGTGTGACTGTAAAATGTTTTGTAAACTAATAAATACTCTCTTGTTTGTCTTCATGTGAATTTGTACAAAATTTAAGAATGATCTGCATATTTGTGTTCTTTTGAACTGTAAAGATGTCATATAATCTTAAATTTCAAACTAACTCAACAGGTATAATTTTTGGATTATTCCTTATATTGTTTGCATAGCAGCCCGATCAACTTGTTACAATGCCCATAGTAGAGGCTTTAATAAGCTCTTTTTAAACCAACCTGTTACTTCCTCATGGGCTATGCAGCAACTCTACAAACTCATTTTAATAAGGTTTGAATTTTGCATACATTTACTAAGCAATTCATTCTGTGCAGAAAAAAAGTTTAAAAAAATTTTTTTTTTTTTTTTTTAATTTTTAGCTCCTATTACATTCTATTTCAAAATGCCCTAGCCAGGGACCCTAGAACTATTTTCCAAAATTCCATGCACAAATTGCTTTGAGGACTTAGGTCCTTTTGACTGTCATATTTGCATGCTATTGCCATCCTTTCTTATCACTGACTTGGTCTGAAGCCTACCATCAGACCAAGTGTTATTTCACATATTGTCAGTGTGGTCTGCCTGAAAAGTCAGTGTGTGAAATGTAGTTTATTGCATTTCAAGTCAATTAATGCCATCATATCCCTTATTATAATTTCTCTTTACATATCTTCTTTTAACCAGCAATTTGTTATTAGGTTTAAAAGGAATTAATTTTGCATCACTCAAAAGCAATGAATGAAATATAATTATAAAAATCAGACAAAAAAAGCACCCTAAATTTATAAGACATTTCAGGAATATAATATAGTCAAAAATTCAAAGCCTTACATTAAGCTATAAAGTTATCTTTAATTTATAATGGTGAACACATACCCTGAGTGGGCCCAGGTCTGTCCTCAGGAGTGGCAGTGTAGGGAGGGGGTGCAGGTTCCCAGTGCCCATGTGAGGTTGGGGGATGAAAAAGAAGTGGGGACCAACAGACAGGGGTTCTAGGCCAAATACCAGAGAGAAAAAACACCTTTTGAAAGAAGTAACGTGACTCAGATCAATGTGTTGTATGTTATTGCGTGTCAACTGAGAAGGGCAGCTGGGTCTATTGGAATAAGCAAGGATTTGAGAGTTACATCCAGGTTCAATCCTGGCTCTGTCACTTCTAAATAGGAAGCCCTGTTCATTTTATTATAATGCACTTTTAGCTGGTGGATTGGATTTACCAGCCCATCCCAAATTTACAAGGGTTGGAATATCAAATAAAGTTTATTCAAAAATACATACAGTTTGGAGTAGTTTACTATTAGTAAACAGATCTTTCTCTTTTATTAACAATTATAGTCTCTAAATTTTACTACTTTTTTAGAGATACTGTAGTTGCCTTAAAACCATCATTGAAGTTGTTTACATCTTGTTGGTTATTTTCTTTCCATTTTAAGACTTGAGTTTAAACATTTTAAGAGAAGTAATATCGAGAAGCTTTCAAAGAATTGATATTGTGTGCAGAATAAGTACTCTGCAGAATAGCTTATAAGCATCAGGTAAAATACATGACCTTTCTTTTAAATATCCTAAAATTGTGCGTTTTTCCTGTTTTGTCTGGTTTGTTCTCTGTGGACAGAGCCAAAGTGACAAACAATGGGAACAGATCAAAACTGGACACACTGGCCATGAGAAGGCCTTTTCTGGGTCATTACATCCTTTCCAACATTAACAGAAAACATTTGTGCATTTCTACTTTTTCCATTTTCTTTGCTTCTTTTTCTGTCAAGCTCCCTGTCACATACTTTTAATCCTATGTTCTTTCTTCTTTCCATTCTGCCATCTTTTACTTAAAAAATTAAAAAAACTTCAAAGTATACAATATTCATTTTATTACATTAAAATTTGTCTTATGATTGAGTCAGTTAATATAATTAAAGTGATATAATTGTAATTGATTGATAGATTGGTTTTTCAAAACTTCATCCCTCTGTTGGCGTACGTGGCTGTGGGGGATTGCTCCAGGAAATGGCCATAATTTATCTTTAAAATACTATGTAATGTTCTTTTGGTTACAGCTAAATCATTGCTGCAGGGCATGGAATCCTTTGGTGAGTTTTCAAAGGCCTGTGCACTCATATATACATTTTCTACTCTGTTAGCAGAAGAAATATTGGAAAATTAACATTTAGTTTTTGGGGGACGACAAAGTGGAAATTATGTATAATCATTCCTCTTATTTAACCACAAAGGGCGTGGATCAGAATTTCATAACGGTCTATTTGTTGGACCCAGAATCCAGTCTCCTGTAAGGAAAACAAAATAAAATCCATGGTGCATAACCATAGAGCTTTATGTAAGGCAATAATTTCAACAAGAACTTTGAATCATTTTGTTTCTTAACTTCAGGGGAGTGTTTCTAAGTCATTGACAGTTCTATACACGGAAAGACTCCTGTAATTTGTCACATGTTTCTTTGAAATGTTCTCCTGTGCAACTGAGACCTTACTCATGAATTCATAACACCTTTGTTAGTGTAATTAGTAGGTAGCACTCTCCAGAGCTGCATTTAGAATGCTGGGTCTCCTGCCATCCTCATCACTGCCCACAGGACACTTTCACAGCTCTTGTGCACTCTGCATTTCCTCAATCCTGTGAAAAATTCTGGGCTTGGTGAATGCACTGTTGTCACAGTTGCTTGTCATTCACGCCAAGTCAATCACCATCTCCCGTGGCGATACCCCAAACCTGGTCAGTGATGCATCCTCTGAAACTGCTGCCTTTCCATCCTGCCTTCCTATGCAGCCCCACTTGGCCTGACCAGGGTCGTCTGCTGGTGCACGGCCCCATGGGCACTCTCAGCTAGGCTGGATGCTTTCATCACTGTATGGACTTGCCTCCCAAAGCCAAAGCTCCCGACTCAGTGGCCCAGCCAGTAGGGAAGCAGAAAGCACCACCCCCCTAATGTGAGAAGGTGGAGAGTTACGGTTGTTTGATAACTACTTCTCTTACAACGCACATACAATTAGGAATAATCAAGCAGCATAATTTCTTGCTGAGATCAGATACATGAAAGCGATGGCTCTCAGTATTTACTGTGTGACAAAGTTATCTAGGAGAGATGTTTTTTAAATGTCCTCAATCCCAGCGATTCTGATTTAATTGATTTGGAGTGGGACACGGGGCACCTATCTATATATAGTATATTTTGCAATCCTGTCACTTGCCAAGATAGTAGAGAACAGAAAATATTTGATGGACATCAGTAATGGCTACCACAAACATTAAAATAATTATTCTGTTTCAGATTTTTCCTGGAAACTTTCCTCTAGCAAACTTCTAACCTGCTATTGTGTAGGTGCTTGTCATAGTTTCCTGCTGTTAAAACAAATACGATACAATGGTTGGCTCACAGTTTTGATGCCAGGAGAAGTCCAAAATTGAGGCATTAGCAAGGGGATAGTTTCTTCCTGAAAGCAGTGGCATTCTGGGGTTGGTTGCTGGCAATCCCCGGTTCTTGGCTTTTCTGTCACATGGAAATGCACATGACGACATATTCTCCTTTCTCTCCCAGGTTCCCTTAACCTCCAGCTTATGGCTGCTCCCCATGGCTTCTCCTTCTGTGTCCAATTTCATTTGCTCATAGCAACCTCAACCATATTGGATTAAGGCCCACCCTCATTCAGTTTGGTGTACCTTAACTAATAACATCTTCAAAGGTCCATCAGTAGGACCAGGGTTTGGGACATGAACATGCCCTTTATGAGGGATATGATTCAGCCCCCAACAGTGCTCCTGGGTTGGACTTAGAAATTTCAGCCCAGGATTTCCCATTGCCAATTTACTTCCTAGATCTCCCCCTTTTATAATTCATAAGGTATTCATTCAACTTCATATAGAAGATCTTTTACAGTTTCCTAAGAAAGATGGGACATAGGGATCATATATATTTTGAATTTGCTTGTTGGAAAATGGCTTTATTCTATCCTTATACTTGATTATTAATTTGGCCAGTTATAGAATTCTGTGTTAAAATCAGTTAAGCTCTAAATTTTTAAGCATTTTCTGAATTGTCTTTTAACAGTTAAGCTCTAAATTTTTAAGCATTTTCTGAATTGTCTTTTAACATATGGTTTTGCCATTGAAAAGTGTGATGCTGTTCTGATTCCTTATCTTTTGTATGGAAAATTTTCTCATCACCTTCCAAGCTGTTAGGATCTTCACTATTTCTGGGGAATGTCTCTCTCTGTCTTTCTCTTTCTTGCTCCTTTCACTGTGCTGGGCATCTTTCTGGGTTCTTCTTTTTGTCACATTTGGATTTTTTTATTAGAGCAGTTAGAAAGTTCATAGTTCCCATATACCACCTTCCCTCCACACCAATTTCCCCTATTATTAGCATTTCACATTATTGTGGTAACTTTGTTAAAATTGATGAAAGAATATGATTATAATTATACTATTAACCTTACCCCATAGTTTTCATTAGGGTTCATTCTTTGTGTTGTACAGTTTTATGATTTTTTAGACTCTTTATTCTGGCAACATATATACAATCTAAAAGTTTCCATTTTAAACACTTTCAATTTAGTTGCATTAACTATGTACACAATGATATGCTATCATCACTAACATTTTCCATCACACCAAACAGAAATTCTGTACCAATTAAGCATTCTGTACCGCCAAACCTGTCCCCTGGTAACCTGTATTCTAGTTTCTGACACTATGAATTTGCATATCTAATTATTTCATATCAGTGAGATGATACAATATTGGTCCTTTTGTGTCTGGCTTATTTCACTCAATATGTTGTCTTCAAGGTTCATCCATATTGTTGCATGTATCAGAACTTCATTCCTTTTACCTTTGAACAATATTCCATTGTATATATATATATACTACATTTTGCTTATCCACTTATCAATTGATGGACCCATGGGTTGTTTCCATCTTTTGGTAATTGTGATAATGCCACTATGAACGTCAGTGTACAATTATTTGTTTGAGTCTCTGCTTTCAGTTTATTTGGGTAGATACCAAGAATTGGGATTGCTGGGTCAAATTTCTGAGGGACCGCCAAATTGGTTTTGTCTCAGCAGCTGCACCATTTTACATTCCCACCAACAATCAACAAGTATTCCTATTTCACCACATCCTCTCCAACACTTATTATTTTCTGTTTTTTTAATTTTTAAATAGTAGCCATTTTACTGGATGTGGAATGGTATCTCATAGTTCTTTTGACTTGGATTTCCCTAATGGCTAATGATGTTGATGATCTTTTCATGACATTACTGGCCATTTGTATATATCCTTAGGGAATGTCTCTTCAAGACTTTTGCCCAGTTTTTAATTGGAATATTTATCTTTTTGTTTTTGAGCTGCAATATTTTTAAAAAGTATATTCTGGTTATTAAACCCTTATGAGATATGTAGTTTCCAAATATTTTCTCCCATTCTGTAGGTTGTCTTTTTACTTTCATAATAAAGCCCTTTGATGCACAAAAGTTTTTCATGTTGATAAGGTCCAATTTATCTATTTTTTCTTTTGTTGTTAATGCATTTGATATAAAGTCTGAGATTTCATCACCTAACACAAGGTCCTAAAGTTGCTTTCCTAATGTTTTCTTCCAAGTGCTTTATAGTTTTGTTTCTTATATTTAGGTAGACTGATAAAGAAAAGACAGAAAATATCAATAGCTAAAATAAGAAATAAAAAGAATTACAAAAGGATACTATCAAAAGATGTATGTAAAAAAATTAGATAACCTGAATGAAATGCATGAATTCCTAGAACCACATGAACTACCTACAATATCTCAAGAAGATAGAGAAGCTCTCAACAAGTAAAGAGATTGACTCATCATCAAAAACCTCCCAACAAAGAAAAGCCCAGGACAAGATTGCTTCACTGGTTAATTTTACCAAACTTTCCAAGAAGAATTAACATCAATTCTGCTCATACTCTTCCAAAAAATTGAAGAGGAGGGGACACTTCCTATCTCATTCTATGAGGTCAACATCACCCCAATACCAAAGTCAGATAAAGATATCACAAGAAAAGATAATTACAGAGAAATATCCCTTATGAATATGGATGCGAAAATCTTCAACAAACTACTAGCATAATGAATCCAACAGCACATTAAAAGAAGAATATACCATGATGAGGTGGGATTTATCCCAGGTATGCAAGGGTGGTTCAATATTAGAAAATCAATTAGTGTAATACACCATGTTAATAGAGTGAAGGAAAAAGTCACATGATCATCTCAATTGACACAGAAAAGACATTTGACAAAATCCAGCATTCCTTCTTGATCAAAATACTCAGAAAACCATGAATAGAAGGAAACTTCCTCAACATGTTAAAGGACATTGGTTGAAAACCACAGTTAACATCATACTCAATGGTGAAAGAGTGAAAGCTTTTCCTCAAAGATCTGGAACAAGACAAGGATGCCCACTGTCACTAGTGTTATTCGAGATTATACTGAAAGTTATAGCCAGAGCATTTATTTAGGCAAGAAAAAGAAATAAAATTTTGCCATCCAAATTGGAAAGGCAAAAGTAAAACTTTCCCTAATTGCAGATGACATGATCTTATATGTAGAAAATCCTGAAAAATCCAAAACAAAGCTACTATAGCTAATAATTGAATCCAACAAATTATGTTCATAGGGTACAAAATCAACACACAAAAATCAATGGTGCTTCTATACACTAGTAATGAACAATCTGAATAGGAAATCAAGAAAAAATTCCATTTGCAAAAGCAAATAAAAGAATAAAGTATCTAGGAATAAATTTAACCAAGTATGTACATGGAAAACTAAAAAACTCTTATGAAAGAACTTAAAGAAGACCTAAATTAATGGAGGAACATTCCTTGTTTGTGGTTTGGAAAACAAAATATTGTCAAGACATCAATTTTACCCAGAACAATGTATAGATTCAATGCAATCCCAATCCAAATTCCAACAGCCTTCTTTGCAGAAAGGGAAAAGCCAATCATTACATTTATTTTAAAAGACAAGGAGCTCCAAAGAGCCAAAACCATCATGAAAAAGAAAAACAAAGTTGGAGGACTCAAGCTTCTTGATTTTAAGACTTATTAGAAAGCTACATTAATCAAAACAGCATGATACTGGCACAAGGACAGACATATAGATTAATGGAATTATAATGAGAGTTCAGAAATAAACCATCACAATTGATTTTTGACAAGGGTGCCAATTCCATTTAATGGGCAAATAATAGTATCTTCAGCAAATGGTTCTGGGAAAACTGGGTATCTATATACAAAAGAATGAAAGTCAACCCTTACATCACACCATGCACCCATACATTTTTATTAATCTTACTGATTCTAATCTGCAGATGGGTTTGAGAGTCTTAATTTGCAAGTGTGGTTTGGATGAGGAGAAATAGTAGCTGTGGCATTGTGGGGAGGTTGGCACCAGGATGCTAGATTCCTGGACAGTGGCAACAGAAAGCAGCAAGTCCAGTCAGAAGGCCTGAAGATAAACAGAGCAACTTTTTAATTTTTCTCTAGATCTTGGTGATGATTGTGACAGTTTCCAGTGTCTTGTGCTTTATATCTAAATTGAGACCCTTCTACTCCCCCCACCTGCCCTCACCTACCATGTAAAGTTCATGTGATATAGTAGAGACTCAATAAATGCTTGCTCTTCCAAAAAGAATTGAACTTAAGCCTTTCCTAAGCCAATATTTTTGTCCTTCTAAGGCTAAATAACATAAGAGAATTTGTGGTGTGAACAGGACACAATACTGCCTCATGGAGAATGTGGGATCAAAAAGATTTGTCTACATATGGTGAAAAAACACTGAGATAAATAGGAAATATACAAGTTAAAAATTTGTCTATGGTGTTCTGTTACAGTGTGGAAATAAATTTATTTCATACTCATGATTTCTTGTTTTGCTGTGCATAGATTTTTTTTTACAATGATATGATATAATCATTATAATATTTTCTTAGGCTATTTGTGACTACAGTGAAATTGCACATAGAGTTATATATTCTCTGTTTTAGTGTCTTAACTGCTAAAATAAATACCATACAAGGGGTTGGCTTAGGCTTGCTTTCTCCCAGGGCTGGTACCTTCTGCCTTTCTGAAAAACTTGGGGCTCTTTGGCTTTTCTGTCACATGGCAATGCATATGGTGATATCTTCTCCTTCCTCTACCAGATTCCAGTGACTTCTAGCTTCTGACTGTTCATACTGACATCTGTCTCTCTCTATAAATTTCATTCTCCTTATAAAGGTAAACTGGATTAAAAATCAACCTGATTCTGTTATGCCACATCTTAACTGAAGTAACATCTTCAAGAAATTCAATTTACAATGGATCCACACCCACAGGACCAAGGGTTGAGACTACAATGTGCCTTTTGTGGGGACAATGATTCAAACCCGAAAACATGTAAGTGGATATTCATATATATGCAACTATATAGCTGTACTTTTATAGATCAGTAGTTGTAGATGTTAAAGTAGTAATTAATTGTTATGATATGTAGGGTTTTCAGTGAAAGTCTAGATAAGAGATGCAAGAGCTTTAGCAGGAAAAAGAAAATATTATCCAATAAGCATATTGTATAATAAATTTAAAAAATCAAATAAACAAAATAGTGCAAACACATAGAAGCTAAACAAAGAGAGCATATGGAATAAATAGTGTTTCCTGCTGGATTCTACCAGATAACCAGTGACCTAGATTTAGTTCAAATAAGTTCAAAGAGTGCTCTCCAAATCAGGGTCCTTTCCACGAGCTTCCCTACATAGCTGTTAAAGTGATTTTCTTGTTTAGAAAAGTTATGAAGAGCTGTGAACAAAATTTGTCTTAGTGACTTAAAGAAATGGTTCTCCCAACAAGGGGTAAATAACGTTGAAGAACTTTTCATTGAAGTGTTTGTACTGAAGACTCAAACTCTTAGCCTGAAGTTTCCAAGCTTGTTTTATTGATATCTATGTATTTTCTGATTTTCTGTCCAGAGGAGAAAACAGAAGATGTTCTAATGGGTGCAAATTCCATTCTGAGTAGGACCATAACTCAGTGCCATTGAATTAGATAGGTTTTCATGTGCATGTCTCCTTTTCCTAAGCATTCATCTCTGAAATGTTAGAAATATCAGAGGAAAACAGGTTTTCACATATATTTAAATGAGGAAAACTGCAACAAAGTTCATAAATTTAAATGAGGGAAAATCTTGCATTTGTTTTTCTTACAACATCATAAACAACATGAGCCATTGAACTTCCCTGGAGTTAATGGGTTAGTTAGTTAATAATCTGAAAAAAAAAAAACTCATTGTAACTGCTCAGTTAATAAGAAGGCAGAATAATCTCCCATTCAATTCACTTTATCTCTCTTAATTCTATCAGGTTCCAGCTTAGATCCAAACAGTCTCAATGTTGCATCAACTCTCTGTGATAAGGAGTGAAACTTTGCCTTTAAAAAAAAAAACCTCATCAAGAAGAAAATCAGCTTGAGAAATGAAAAGAATGCACACACACCTGTCTCTTGAAATACAAGATAATATACTGGCAATGCTGAATCATCAGTCCATTGGCTAAGAGCCTGGACTTGATTTGAAGATCAAGCTTTAAACTTAGACTCAGAATATGCAGTTTACTTTCTAATCCAGGACTCACAGTCTTGGTCTTTGTCATGGTTATAATATTGGATCCTCTCATCAAAAGTGTATGTTGTTGCACTTAGGACCATCCAAATTTGCTGCACATGCATATCCTTTGCACATTTTCTTTGAATTTTACATTTGCACATGTATATTTTCAAAGAGGATTTTGCTTTAAAACTAGCAGAGCAATTATGAAACAGGATGGATGGTCAAAAGCAACAATGACTTGGAAAAGACCCATGGCATGAAAAGTAATGCAGGGTTTATGCAGCTGAAGACGCAAATGTAGCTGCCAAGAGATTAAGTCTCTGAAAGTTGCTAAGCCTTAACTATGCTGTTTATATCTAGTAAATAATTAATTAATTTCTCTTACATCTTCCTTAAGATTGACTGTCACTGATTAAGGCACAGAACATGGTATTTCAGAGATATCAAGGCTCCTTGGCAACAGAATAGGCTTTCTGCAAGTGGAAGTTTGTCAAACGAGAAATCTGGAACTCAATGCATAAATCAGCATTAGTGGCTTGGAGTTACATACTCCAGAAAAACATATTCTTAGTTTAATTCATTCCTGCAGGAGTGAAACCATTGTATTAGGACATTTGAAGATGTTATTTTTAGCCAAGATGTGGCCCAACTGAATCAGGATGGGTCTTTTTATTTTTTATTTTTTTGTAATAAACTTTATTTTTAGAGAAGTTTTAGATTACAGAAAAGTTACTTCAAAAGTATAGGGGAGGGAGCGGAGGTGGCTCAAATGGTTGGACTTCCGTCTCCCATATGGAGGGACCTAGGTTCGATCCCCGGGACCTCCTGGTAAAAAAAA